>JAXIVD010003042.1:5000-47500 GCA_036785275.1 Cancer borealis
TATTGGCCAGAGACTCTGGTGGCTGTGTGCATGTAGAGAAGGTAAGATGTTGGACAAGTGTGCTAGACTAGAGGCATAAAACAGTTATCTATCAGAAATCCAAAACAAATTACTTTGTATTTACCTAGTTGTAGTATACATGGTCTGAGCAACACTCGTGTAGTCCTATCACCATATTTATATTTGTCCAGTTCTTCCTTCAATTGTTGTACATTCTTTGCGATTATTACCTCTTCCTTCTATCCATTCCAAATATCTATATTTCTCGGAGGAAAACTACTGTTTTCTGTCATTCAAGAAAGTTCCTTATTGCAATTTTTTCTTGTCCCCTCAAATTTCCAGCCTCTCCCCTACTTCTCAATATTAGATCCCTTCTATCTGTTTCTTCCAGGTTGTTCATCAATTCATATATTGTAATTAAGTCTTCTTTCGCTTCTTTCTTTAAGTATGTTTACTTGCATTTCTTTTAAATTTTCCTCATATGTTAGATCTTTTAATTCTGGCACCATCTTAGTTGCTATTCTCTGTATTCTTTCTAATTTCAACACGTGTTTTTCCCTGTGAGGAAGCCATACTACTTCTGTATATTCCAGTTTTGGTAAAATTATTGAAGTTATGATTTTTTTCATCATATCTTTATCTAGAAAGTTGAAAGCATCCGTATATTTCTTAGCATCATGAATGTGTCACCAAAAATGATATTATATGTTTCTCTGGTAATAAGTTGTGCTGTATTACCACTTCCAAATCTTTCTCTTCTTTTTCTATTCATATAATAATTTGTCCTAACTTATACGTCCAAGCGGGTGTCATTGCACTCTTTCCCGTTTCCAATATATGGCATTTTTTTGCATTAAATTCTGTTTCTGATGTCTTACTCCATTCATATATCTTGTTTATATCAATCTGTAGCTCCTCGCAATCCTTGTAGTTTCTTATTTTTCTTAATAGATTTTCATCATCTGCAAACAGACTTATGTAACTGCTTACTCCTTCTGTCATGTCATTTACATATACTAAAAACATTATCGGTGCCAAAACTGATTCCTATGGTATTCCACTTTTTACTTCCATCTATTCTGATTTTTCATCCTTCACTACTGTTCTCATTTATCTTCCTTTTAGGTAGTCTTCCATCCAGTTCTTAAGTTTTAATTCTAAATATATGTTATCAATCAATCCATCACGTTCTTGTGTTATATCTATCACGCTTCAGTAAAAACTTAATAAATTGGTAACACATGACCTTCCTGTTCTGAATCCAAATTGTCTTACTCTCATTACTCATTCTGTTTCGAAGTATTCAGTCCATTGTTTCTTGATACTTTCTTCACATATCTTACAAACTATGTTGGTCAATGACACTGGTTTATGATTAAGTGGTTCTTCCTTGTTTCTATTCTTGTAAATAGGCATTAGATTTACTCTTTTCCATTCTTTAGGGACTTTTTCTGTTTTGAAAGAACACTTAATTATACCATGAATAGGCTCAGCCATTTCTTGTATATAGTTCTTCAAAATGTATCCTGATATTCCATTTGGTCCTATTGATTTTTTCTTATCCAATTCCTTCATCATCTCCTTTATCTCTTCTCTATTAATCTTGATTTCCCACATCTCATTTTCTCTCTTATGTCTTTGTGTTTTTTTTTATTTAGAATCTACTGTAAACTGAAAATTTTTGTTCAGTACTTCCCTCATTTCCTTCGGGTCCTCATATATTTCCTTATTTTGCTTGAACCAAGCTATACTTTCTTTATGTTTTATTTTTTAATAAATCTATAAAACAGCTTTGGTTCTTCCTTACACTTGTCAACTCTATCCTTTTCATATCTCTTTTTCTCCTCTCTTCTTACCCTTACATTTTCATTTCTTGCTAGTTAATTTTCTTCTTTCGTTCTATGATTTTTATTTTCATATCCATGCTCTATCTCTTTCCTTTTTTATTCTATCACGCTTTTTTATAAAATGGAACGTATTTCTAGATTTTTAGTTGGTACATCATCAGAAAGAATCATATTTATCTTCCATGTCCTTTTGTTCCTTCATTCTTGTCCATTGAAAACTTCTTCATTGCAGTACAGTTTGCTTTTGCATAATTCTTCCTTTTCTTTTATATGATTCCTCCTGCTATACTTCTATTTCAATTTCCAGGAACACATGGTCATTCCTTCCAAATGGGCACTCATAATTCATACTTTGTTCCAGATTAATACCTTTGGTAAGTACTAGGTCCAATCCAATTGATCCAATTGATGGTTTATCGTCTTCTCTGTCTTGTATTATCAATTACCCATTGTATAATTGTATTATTTATTGTTAGTCCCAATAATTTACTTCCCCAAATATTTTCCCCTCTGTTTCCAAATGTCTCCCACCTTACTTCACTGCAATTAAAATCTCCAACTAATGTTATTCTCTTGCTGCTTCTAATTATCTTTTCTAAACTCTATAGATTATGTTCTATTAATTTTTTGTGCTCATATTTGGTCCAATTTGTTGGTATGAGGGTATGACATATGGAACTATTATTTTTTAGTATCTTCATATTTTGTCATAATTTGTGCACTTATCAATTCCGCTTTTCCTTTTTCATATTCTACATTTATCACTTTTAGCCAGGATTTTATCATTATCATCACACCTTTTTTGGCTTTTCTATCCTTCCTCCATATATTATGATAATTATTATTATTCTTAATGTCAGTCTGGATGTTCTCAGATAATTATTTCCTCCAGAGTGTTCATCAATTCCTCAATTTATATATTGTAATAAAGTCTATTTCTCTTCTTTCCTTTGGTATTGTCAGTTGTATTTCTTCTTTTCTCATATGTAGGTCTTCGAAATCTGGCACTATCTTAGTTGGTATTCTCTGCATTCTTTCCAATTTTAACACATGTTGGTCTTGTGCGGGAACCATATTACTTCTGCATATTCCAGATTTTGTATAATCATTGTAGCTATAATTTTTCTCAATATACTTTTATCTATGTGATGGGAGATGAACGCCCGCAGCTACATGCAGCTACAGCGTGTGTCCCCACTTTACACTTTACCCATCTCTATCTAAAAAGTGAAAAGCCATCCATATATTTCCTAACATCATGAATGTGTCGTTAAATATTTTATCTATATGTTTCTCTAGTGAGTGGGTGAGTTAATGCGAAAAAGTAAGTGCCAGACATCAAAGGTCATATGGCGCTATGTTAAGTTAAAAGCCAGATGGCAGAGTAAAGAAATAGCAGCAAAGTAAAGTATGATGACTGAAAAAAAGATGCTCAGTTATAGTGAAATAGTTAGATCAAATGGAGGATGTGGGTTTGTCAAAGAACAGCAAAACTAGAGCCATAGTGGAATTTAGAGCTATGAGTAAAAAAAACAAGTAGAAAAGTGCTCAAGAAAAAGGGATTGTAAGATGTAAGTTGGAAAAAACATAGAAAGAGAGTAGGCAGCGTAGGCACTTTCTATATGAGCGTGCATTTTTCAGAAAGGAAATTAATGAGTTGTGGTAATGGAAAGAAAGAAAAGTGCTTGAGAAAAAGGGATGTGCTGAGAGAAAAACGTGTTAGAAGCTACTGAGATGGGCTTCTTGTCCAGCTTCTTTGAATGTTAGGCCATATTTGAAGCGGAGAGTAGCAACCTTATATAATAGGGATTCACGGGAGGATCCAGGAGGTAAAGAATAATAAAGAAGAGATTTTGTGGTAGATACAGTTGACGAGGTGGGAGGGAAAAAGGGGGAAGTGCGAGGGAGAGGTGAATATGCAGGAGGTGTAGGAGTAGGGGGAGGGGTAGGGGAGTGGAGAGGTCACGGGACGGCGAATGAACTTCTGCTGGAACACAGAATGTGTTATCAGAAGTTGAATGTGATAAGGTAGAGAATGGGAAAGGGAGTGAGATATCAAAGAAATGTTTTGCTATGAAGTCTTTAATGTCAGAGATAGTCTCACTAGGGAAAGGAGGAGAGACTACAGTGTGAGTAAAAGTTTTCTTGGCAGGAGGCTGCAAAGAAGTCTTTGCAATTTAGGATGAAATAGGATCATAAGACAGTTTTGGAGAGAGAACACAGAGTCGATATTTGCCATTTTGTGTACAAATACGGCATAAGAGGGGAGCAGCGTTTGAAGATGTAGCAGTAGAGGTTGGATTGTCAGGGTTTTCTAAGAAAAGTGATTAGTCACTGTAGGAATTACAGGAAGGGTGAGAAAAGGGGAAGGAAAAGAAACAAGAGATGAGGATGATTAGAGCAGTGGAAGAGATAATTATGCTAGATGGATGAGCAAAAGGAGTGGGAGAGGAGGAGGTATGAGTGGAGGAAGGAGGATGGGATGTAATGGTTGGAAAGATAGTAGTCCATGTTAGACGTGGTTCGTGGGGTGTTAGTGAAGATGCGCTGAGAGAGAGGAACCTGTTGCAAACCACTGAGATGGGCTACTTGCTTAGCTTCTTTGAGTGTTAGGCCATTTTTTAAGTGAAAGACAGCAACCTCCAATTCAATTTTGTAGATAGGACAGCCTCTGAAGAAGACGTTATATTCTCGTGTCCAGTTTGCACAAATGCGTGTTGTTAAAAGGCAGTTTGTACAGGTACAGGCACGTAGAGGGCACCATGAGGTGGATCTACAGTATTTTGTTGGATGTCCAAATCTTCAGCAGTTTTGGCATTGACAGAGGATAGGAATGTAAGGTTTAATCTTATAGAAGGCCCTACCTATGTATACACTGTCTGGTAGATCTTGTCCTTTGAAGGTAATTTTGTGATACTTGTTGGGTACTTGCATTTGGCCATGAGGATTAACGGTAAAGCAGATAGCAGGATACATGAGTAATATTATGCTCATCTGCAATTAGTTCAAGGAGGTCAGATGAACAGTCTGGCCAACTGGCGTCCACTGGGCACATTTCATGGTGTATGAGAATGCTACCAGTACAAGTATGCAGCTGGGTATCAGACGATACTGGGAATGATTTCCCATCAAGGTCTTTGAGGATAGGCATTGCTTCAGTATGACTTGGCAAAATCTATCAGGTAGTGTGAGGAAGGTTACCCTTCCCACCTATCTTTGGATTCATTCTTTTTAATTGGAAAGTATTTTCTGAGTAAGGAACATAAGCAGGGATATGAAAATATTTTTTCCATTGGTGAGGATCAAAGAGGCTGCATAAAGGAAGGTCATTAGTGATAGTAGGTAGGCGTGGGCGAGGGTGAGAGGAGTACAAAGGAAGAACAGACAGCAACAGCCCTACTGGACCTAACGAGGCTGTCTGTGTGGCTACACTACTACTATAATATCTACTTGATAGAGACAAAAGGACAGCAAAATGGAAGGCTCCTTCCCACCCACCCCTTCCTCCAGCCAAAGCTGGCTGGAAGAGGAAGCGTGTTTTGGAGGGCGTGACCGCCTGCCACCAAGGTTTTGGTGGATGTGAGGGCGTGACCGCTTGCCACCAAGGTTTTAGTGGGCATGAGAGCGTGACTGCCTGCCATTAAGGTTTTAGTTGGTTTCCATACACATCCCGCATTCTAGATGTTGCCCTCACCCGCCTCTGCCTCGGCCACACAACACTCCGGCTCACCTGCACCATCTGTGTCTGTTCCCTTGACCCAGTTTACCTTTGGTGCAGGAACATTCAGGAGATTATCGAACACTTCTTACTACAGTGTCCGCGTTACCACTCTCACCGTGTTGTATTCCGCTCCCAACTCTTGGCCTTGAAAGTCACCACCTTTGACTTGCCCACCCTCCTAGCAGCAGCAGGCGTCCACCCCTCACGACAACCAGCTGTCATCTGTCTCACCAGCGCCTTCTTGAAGAAGACAGATCACCTAACATGCCTGTGACACAGGACTTCACCAGGGCTCATATGATCAACTGAATTGTCACAGCCCTAAACAGCACCAAGAACCAAGATGCATGCATGGGAAGGCACCCACTGGATAATGATTCCTCATCTCAATGATTGGAGGGAAAGTAGTGTTTTCTTTGAAGGGTGTCCACCAAAGGTGTCAAGGATGTAGGGTGGTGGGAGAGGAAGAGGTAGAGGAATGATTTAGATTCAGTGTAGATAACGTCCTTGCTACTAGTGCACATGGTGTTGAGATCTACCAGAGTTTCATGAATGGCAAACAATTCTGCTGTGGTGATGTCAGCCTCACTTGATATTTTCCACATCTTGCTGAGGCTTGCTGCCTGGGTTGTAGATGGCTGCAGCTGTGGAAGGATTGATGGGGCATCGATCCATCTGTGTAGATCCTTGGGTGATGAAGGTAGTGTGTCTGGTCCAATTGCTGGAATAATGTAGCTATCTGGGTGTTGCAGAAGGCTTGGGGGTTAGATCTGGGATATGCAGGGCAACCATAATTGTTAAATCTTTCCAGGGTGAGCACAGTAGTGCTTGACCCAGGAAGGGTTGTCTAGCTCCAGGAAACCAGACTGGAACATGTGGGTCAACTCCTGAGTTAGCATGGAGAGTAGCAATGGATGGGATTATGCTAGGAGCTGATAGTGATGGCACAAAATCTGCCTGGAGGGCTATGATTGGAGAAGACCTCATGGCTCCCATGGCAATTCTGAGGGCTGCATTCTGTAGCATTTCAAGTTTGGATAAGGTGAAAAGAGCAGCTAAACCATAGATGCTGCAGTTGTATGTTAGTTTAGAACCTATAGTGGTGTGGTAGTGTCAGAGCAGATCTCGGTTAGCCTCTCTTTGTGATTCTTTTCATGATGTTGAGGCGTTTATTGCAGGATGACCATAGATATTCAATGTGTATGATCCAAGTAAGGTGGAGTCCTTCAAGTTTCAAACCCAGGAAGGTGTGTCTCCGTGAGTAAAGGGCTGATACACCAGTTATGGTTACTGTAGGAGCTGAGTTAATAAGTTTTCGGGTAAAGCACATTAGGAAGCTCTTAGCTGGGTTGATGGAAAGAACCAATGTCCTTATCCAATTTTCTAAAGCTGATGTGGCCTCTCGCAAGTGTGCTTGGACTTGAATTTGTGTGGGGGCTGTGCTGACTATGGTTAGATCATCTGCATATGTGAGGAGGTGGGAGTAAGGTGGAATATAGAGATCTGCTAACAGGACATTGAATTTGAATAGGAGGGCTGAGTATCGAGTCCTGTGGCACGCCTCTCTGGATAGGATGTTTCAGGGAGCTGGAAGCACCCACTGCAACCCAGTATGTTCTACCAGTGAGGTAGGATTTTAGCCAGGTCAGGGAGGAACTGGTAAGTTCCAACTTGACATATTTATATAGGATGCCATCATGTGGAGAGCAGTCAAAGGCTTCCTAAGTCAACAAAGAGAGCCGTCATGATTTCCCTCTTCTGTAGGTGTTACAGATGTAGTATTTGAGTTGGGCTAAGACGTCCAGGGTGCCACGACCAGGATGGAAGCTGCACTGTTCCTCTTTCAGAAGGTGCTCATCTTCTAGCCACCAAGTGAGGCGGTTATTTACTAACCACTCCAGTAGCTTCCCTATGCAGGACAGATGGGTTATAGAACAGTAGGCAGATGGGAGAGTTGGGTCTTTGCCAGGTTTGGGTATAGGAAGCAGGGTAAAAGATTTGTAACTGTTAATCCTAGGACCCAGCGGTGTTATGGATATTAAGTGTGGCTCTCTGGATGAGGAGATTTAGTTGAAGGAGCAATTCATAGGGTCTGCATCTGGATCGGCACTCTTCCCAGGTTTCAAGGAGAACATGGCATGTGTCATTTTCCCAAACATGAATAGCTGTGCCAGGTCAGGAACATTCCCAGTAGGGATGGCTGTATCTATAGTCATAGAGGTCTTGAGGTGGGTAAAGAGATGGAGGTCAGCTTATCCTCTCATGGAATGCAGTAGCGAGGAGCGCTGGCTTCTGGAGATTGTCGGGTAGAGATGTGTTTTCCATTACAGAGAGGCAGAGGTTGGTGTCTTTTTGTGACTATGAGAATAAAAAGAGACAAAGAAGCAACACAAAGCATAAAGGAAATACTAAAACAATTAAATGATGAGGATGAGGGAACTAAATTTGAGGACGATATAGTGGAAGTAATGAAGTTAGATCCATACATTGAAAGAGATCGTAGATCAGTCAAGCTAAGACTAAAGACTCAGACTGCAACAGAAGAGATATTAGCGAGGACTTACAAACTAAGAGATATTAAGGAATATAAAGATGTGGTTATTAAAAAGAGGATGCAAAATTTAGAAAATTGAATAAGAGACAAAGAAAAATTAGGTAAGAATGACAAGAAAAAACTTCTTTTGGAGAGCAAAGATAAGAGAATAATTAAAGTGCAAGAGAAATATAATTTCTTCCTAATGATATACGGACAAGGAGTTAAGAAATATATTCCATTTTTATAAAGTAAAAGAAAAAAGGGAAAAAAAGTTGTTTAACAGAAAGTGTGAAAGAGCAATAGAGAGAAGAGATGAAGCATGGAAGAGAATGAATAAAAAAACCGATTCAGAAAAGAAAAGAAGAATACAAACTAGAAAAGGAATGAGTATGTAAGAGTAAGAAGAGAAGAGATATGAAACATATAGTTAACAAAAGCAAGGAAAAATCAAAGCTATTTTGTAGATTTAACAATGAAAAAATAAAACAAAGAAAATATAACCAGATTGAAGAAAAATAAGGAAGTATATGAGAACCGGAAAAAAATTTGAGGTATTAAATAAGAATTATCAGAAAGTATTTACAACAGAATCTTACTTTAAAAGGCCACAAGGACAAAAGAGAAAAATATGAGGTGTGGGAAATCAGAATAAATAGAGAAGAAACAAAGGAAATGAAAAAAAACAATAGGACCAGATATGGTATCAGGATACATTTTAATTAAAGGACTGTATACAAGAATGGCTAAGCCAATTTATGATATGATTGAGTGTATTCTTGAATAGGAAAAATCCTTAAAGAATTTAAAATAGCTGATATAATGCTTATTTACAAATATGGAAGCAAAGAAAATCTACTTGATTACAGACCAGTGTCATTGACCAGTATAGTATGTAAGATATGTGAGAAGGTCATCAAGAAACAATGGACTGAATACTTAGAAAGAGAAGGAATAATAACAGACAATTTGGATTAAGAACAGGAAGGTCGTTTGTCACCAAGTTCTTACTCTAGAGTGATAGATATAACACAAGAAAGAGATGGATTAGCTAATTGCAAATAGTTAAATGTAAAAAAGCCATTTGGCAAGGTTCTGCACAAGAGATTACTATGGAAGTTGAAATAGTTCGAAGGATTAAAAGGAACATTAGAAAACGGAAGAATAAAGAAAGGAAAGGAAGGGAAATGACAACAGTAGCAAAACATGAAAATTCAGAATGGCGGGAAGTAAAAATTGGAGTAGTACTACAGGAATCAGTTTTGGCACCAATAATGTTTTTGATATATGTAAATGACATTACACAAGGAGTAAGCAGTTACATAAGCCTGTTTGTAAATTACACGAAATTACTAAGGAAGATAAGAAACCACAGGGATTGTGAGAAGTTACATGATGATATAAACAAGATGTATGAGTGGAGCAAGACATGGGAAATGGAAATTTTTGAAGAAAAAAATTCCATGTATTAGAAATAGGAAAAATGCAATGAGACCGTCATGGACTTAAAGCTAGGATAAATATTATATCAATAGTAGAATAAGATAAAGATTTGGGGACAAATTATCACCAAAAAAACATATATAATTAGATAAAATATTTGGTGACAGATTCAGGATGCTAAAAAATATACGGATGGCCTTTCACTTCTTAGATATAGATATGAGCAAAAGTACAATTACAATGACTAGACCAAAATTGATAAACAACCTGGAGGAAACAGATAGAAAAGATCTAATATTGAGAAGAAAAGGAGAGGCTCAATATTTGAGGGAACACAAGAAAAAATTGCAAAAGAGAATTTGGTTGAACGATACCAAAAAGTACAGTTTTCCCAAAAGAAATATAGATACTTGGAATGGACTAAAG
Source organism: Cancer borealis (assembly GCA_036785275.1). Lineage (NCBI taxonomy): Eukaryota > Metazoa > Arthropoda > Malacostraca > Decapoda > Cancridae > Cancer > Cancer borealis. The sequence continues at coordinate 14,971 of JAXIVD010003042.1, forward strand.
GAAGAAGTGTTGACTCACTGGCCCATTTTGCTGCTATGTTAGGATGCCATCATTTCACAAAAGTCCCAGCCTGTGTTTGTTTCCTTTCTCACAGCTCTTTTCTACTTAACCATTGGCAATCCTTCTCGTCTGATCCCTCAAATAATAAACTTTGTGCGTTAAACCATCCATCTTTCCTTGGTCAGACCCATGTTACAAGAATAGACGATGGTAAACTGCACTTATACAATTATATATAGGCCACACTAATCTTACTCATTCCCATCTTATGACACAATCCCCACCAAACTTATGTCTGACTTACAATACCCCCTTCTCTCTATACCACATGCTTCTATTATGCCCTAGTTACACTACTGCCTGAACTGCAGCTTTCTCTCACTTAACTCACCTATCCTGACACCACCACCACTGTAATGATATTCTTGTAGAATCACCACATTTCTCATATAATTTCCTTCCTGCGACAAACCTATATCTTCCATTTAATATGAATATTTTGCTTTAACTAATCGCTTTCTTTCCCATACTTCACCATGTCATTATTTCCTTGCTCTGCCTTTAACCCTTTAGCTTACCACAGCACAATATGACCTCTGAATCATATTTTTCTTTCTCCAAACAGGTAATTCTGAACAGTTGTTCAAGGCTATCAGATCGAGGCTTATCCCTTATTGGTCGGCGGTGTCCTGAACTACAGCACCTGGAAATAAAGGGTTGTGTAAATGTCACCAATATTGGCATTTTTGAACTTGTGACTCAGTGTGTCAATCTAGAACATCTTGATGTCACAGGTAAGAGCATCTCTTTTTCTGTATATTTCTCCACACTGCAAGTGTATGCATATGATTAGTATATTAAAAGCAAATAATTCAAGGCTTTCTATATTTTATTTCACGACTTATGAAACGCACCTTTTATGCTTTGATGTAGCAGACAATACATCGACACTAGCACTCGATACAGGCTGACATGAGTAAATGCAATCATATACATATTTTTATCTCACAACATGTTAACAATATTAGTTGATTTGAATGTCTTATGGTACTCAAAATATTTATTACTGGTAAATACTGAGGTTACATGAAATAAGAGGATGAATTGAATAGCTGCCTGAGCGAACCTCCTACAACATTTGTCTTGGAAGACACATGGTTGTTTTTCAGGGTATTTCTTGGGAAAAAAGTGTGTTGTATAAGCCTTATAATACGGTCATTTAAAGTTCAGGTTCAGTATGTCAACATGAATCACTGATTTACTGCTAATCGCAGACCATTATCAAATAATTAATTATGCCCACAGAACATAACAGGGGAACATAATAGCAAATAATTCAAGTGTTTCCTCTGACTGAGAGTTCATTGCATTGTTAGTGAAAATCACTTATTCTTGTCTTCTTTGACAGGCTGCCATCAGATCACATGTATCCACCTGACACAACAGGGAACTGTAGAGCCTGAGCCCCTACATTCACGCCAGCTGTACCTCCAGTACCTTGATATGACAGATTGTTATGCCCTTGAGGATCAAGGCCTCAAGGTTATTGTCAAGAACTGCCCCCAGCTTCTTCACCTCTACCTCAGGAGATGTATCAATATCACAGGTAAATTTGTTGTCTTACTCAGTATACAAAATTTTATTATGTTTTTTATTCTCTAATGTTAGCATTGTATTAACAATTAGGGTAACCCAGTATTTTTCATTTATTTATTTATTTATTTAATTTATTTATTTTTTATTTTATTTCCAGAAACACAAGTCATATAATAATACACAAAAATGTTGTATTCTATTAATATTTGCCATTCGTGCACTAGTTAATAAGTAATCAAGAGATTAATTTTGACAGGTGTGTGTGTGTGTGTGTGTGTGTGAGTAACAGATGGTGATTGGAAAGAAAGAAAGAAACATGGTATAGTGACATATTTGTTCGATTAGGAATTTAAGCTGTTTACAAGCTTTTTGAAGCAGAAAATGTTTCTCTCAATAGACATACATATTATTCTAATCAACAATTTCAGTTATGGCTCCACATTGATTAAGCAATGGCATAATTGTTGATGACCTGCTGTCTCTTGGTTCATCTCATTCATAAGTATGGTAGATTATTTTGCATTATGTAAAGTTTATAAACTATTGGTAAGCCTTTGTACCCTAATTAAATTATTGGAATATATGCAAATATTACTTTTACTTAAAATGTTTTCTATAATTGTAAGATTAAACGAGTACTTACCAAGTATGAAGTTTGATCGTAATTTCACGAACATTTAACGACGTCACAGTGGTGCACAATGAGAGACGCTCTCCTACCATACCACCATCAGTCCGTTTAGAGAGTAGGTTTTAGGTAGCAGCCACCAACTACCGCTGAGAGCCCATGCCCCAAAGTGAGCTCCGTGAATAGATAGGGCAGGGAGGGAGGGCATTGTGCACCACTGTGACGTCGTTAAATGTTCGTGAAATTAAGATCAGAACTTCATACTTGGTAAGTACTCGTTTAATCTTACAATTTCACGCCACAATATTTAACTGACGTCACAGCGGTACCCAATGAGAGCCTTAGAGAGGTTCCTAAAACCTACCAAATCACATAAAATTTAGAAAAAGGGTCAGTATGGAGCCGTGAAAAAGAAAATCCATAGGAACAAAGTAAAGCACAACACTGTAATTCAGAAGATAGAAAACATTAACAATTATCAAAAAAAAAATAGTGAAACACAGTCTCACAGGATCATGGAAAGAAAAATCACCCATCACCCATACCAAAAATGGGGTCAAAGAACCCTCACATTAAACCCTGAGCAGAGGAAAAGGCCAAACATTATATGACAAAATTGCCCTCGCAAACTGTCCATGCTGAGCGATGGGCCTCCGGTAGTGTTGCGTAAAGGTTGACTCCCTGGCCCAACCAATGGTGGAGACACTCGTGGATAACGGCAATGCCAGCAGCCCCCATTACATCTCTCACCCAACGACGCAAAGTATCACGAGAGGCCAACCGTACTGGAGGTCGTGTCGTCAAGAAAAACCTTGTAAGCGCTCCTCGGAAGGTCGTTGTCCTATCAAGATAATGCTCAAAGGTGTGCACAATGCATAAGCAGTTGTCATGCGGTTAAGCCTCAAAGACCACCCTTGACAGAAGGAGCCCAGGACGGGAAGTTTTCACCAGATCGCCAATCCCAAAAACAACCTGAGTCTCAGAGACAAACAAATTTCTTGTGTCCAGCAAATGCAAGGTCTGACCACGTTGGCCAGACAACAAGAACATAAGAACGACCAATTTTATGGATAACTGAGGAAAGGACAAATCCTCCGTGGGACCCAGACTGCAGATATTAATCCAGAACTAGCTAAGGATCCCAAGTCATGAAACGGGAAACTAAAGGATGTTGTCCCGCAGGACGTCCATCAAAAGTAGCAACTGCAGAGATGCCAGACCGGATAGTGTTCATAGAGCTGTACCCACGGCCTGTCCCCCATTTAAATTCTGACAAAAGATAGTCCAGAAGGACATACACAGGTGGTAGAAACGGATCCACTTCCCTGCCGAGGCAAAATGACAACCAATTGTTGATACGCAGCCCATATTGAGCCTTAATGCTAGATCTCCAGGACCGAAGGATAAACTGGGCAACCTCTGTCGAAAGACCTCGACGTGTGAACGCTGCTCGGAGAGCACCATCGCTGTCAAGACCAACCCCTGAGAATCATCAGCGCCGTCGCCCCGTAGTCCTGCAGTTTCCGGAGAGCCCTGGATATCACACTGAAAAGTGGAAAGTATATAAACTCTTCCCACCGCAATCCAAGGTAAAGGCATTAATGCACATAGCAGATAGGTCTGGCCTCCAAGAAACATAGTCAGGTGACTGAGCATTTATCTGTGTAGCAAAAAGATTGATATCAGGAGTATAAAAACGCTGACAAACCATCCTGAAAATACACGGCTGTAACATCCTCTCACCATCCATCCTACTGACTCTAGACTCTGTGTCTGCTGTCACATTGTATAAACCCTGAACATGCTGTGCCAACAAAATAATATCCCTAGAAGCAGCCCACTCAAAAACCGTTCTGTAAAAGCATGAAGTGTAGGTCGTATGCTACCACAACGATCAATCCATGCAACCGCAGTGGTGTTGTCAGAGCGAAGCCTAATATGAGCCATTCTTATCCCGACAAAGTGACTGCAAGCTCAACAGAATGGCCCTTAACTCCAAAGAGTTTAAATGATCCAGCTCCTTGTGGGCCCAGTGACCTCCAGTTGTAAAGTCCCCCATCAAAGCACCCCAGCCAGTCAGGCAGGCATCTGTAAACAGCTAACATGTTGGAGAAGAAGAGCGGAGCGACCTCTCCTGAAAAACTACATTAGTCACTCACCAAGTGACTAATTCCTGGGCATGAGCATCTCAAACAACGCAGGAATTATAATTGCCATAGGACCGAGAGAGATCCCTGATACGAATAATCTCCAGGTACCTGTAACGGAGAGGAGCTAACTCTACAGCAGGGCCAGAAGCCACCGCTAAACCAATAAAAGAGGACAAGTCTTGTAAGGTGATATCTCTGTTGAGGAGGAGCAAACCTTTTTCCCTGATGTGCTCCCTCCTACAGGAGTACAAAGTCAAGGAAACAGAGTCAAGAACCACATTAAGGAATGTAACCCTCTGGGTAGGCTCCAGGACCGACTTCCGCACATTGATGGTGAGACTCAGAGAATGAAAGAAGTGCAAGGCATAGGCCACCTGTGCCTGCAAGGCCTCTACCGATGAAGCAATAAAAAGACAGTCATCTAAATAACAAACCACAACCATTCCAAGGGACCGAAGGTGGGAGAGGAGAGATTTCAGTAACTTTGTAAAGGTGCGAGGAGCAGAAGTTAACCCCTGAGGGAGACAAGTAAATCTAAAAGCGCAGCCCTTCCACCAAAACTGAAGCCACTTCCTATCCTCAGGCCTAACATAAACTGAATAATAGGCGTCCTTGAAATCAACTGTAACAAAAAAACAGTTAGGGAGGATTAAAGGAATCACATCTTTCAGAGTGTCCATCTTAAAAAGAATATAAGGCACATGAACATTAAGGTCCATGAAGTTTACGATAACCCTCGCCGGCTCGAACCGGCTTTATGATGGGAAACAAAACCGTGATCTTCAGGTAAACAAAGCTCCATTATTGACTGTTTGAGGAACTGATATAAGGCATCGTTCAGGGTCTGATCATCCACCCGAGACAGGGCGAGAGGACATGGAGGCACAGTCTGAAAAGGTATGGACACAAATTCTAGAAATTTTCCCTTCACCACATCATGAATCCAAGGATCCTGCATGAGACCCCCACAGTAGGTTAGCAGAGAAAATCTTACACCCTCTAAAGTTATCAGGTGTATTAACTAAAGGAGGAAACCCGGAACTCACTGGAGAGGTTACTGCAGCTTCGGCCCATGCATCCCCCTCTCCTGGGGAGGCTGCTGGCCTAAAAAAGGCCGGGACTAGAAGTAGCACTTGCCAAGGTACTAATATGGCAAGAAAGCAACAGCTGCTTCCATTCCTAGGTCAGGTCACTTTGGGAATCACTTTTGAGTGTATCTAACACATCACTTTCCCTCACTAGCACAAGTTATTTAGGTGTTATTACAGTGTTACACCCGTCTCATTATGAAGGTCACCTAGGCGTTAAAGGGTGTGTTTTGCACATATAACACACTCATCTATTGCTTTTCTGTCACAATGACTTCGTTCATCAGATGTAAATTGTTACTTACTTGTTACTTGTTGTCGTTATTTAACAGGTCCCACTCAGCCAATGGCGCTCTGCAGGACCGTTCACATATGATTTTATCAAAGAGCATATGAATCACGAACAGTCATGTCATCAAGGTTGTAGCACTCAGAGAATAAGTATCTCTTTATTGTGTTAACAACTGACCACGGAGGCCGACCTAACCCTCACCGTTAGGTTAAATTTTTATAGGTTAGGTTAAGTTAGATAAAAAGTGAAGTTGGAAAGTCTGAATCAAGCAATACAAGAACAATGTCGGGCTCAGCGGGTGTAACACTGTAAAATTACTATTATTTTCATGTTTATATTTGTTATTTGTATAACGTTCAAGTTTTAGTCATTGTGCAGGATGGTAGAACACATCCCAGTGACAGGCTAAGTGACAGCAAAGATGGTCTGGATGGAAGCATGGCACTCCTCAAAGTTGCAGAGTGCCATTGTAATGGTGCAGCAGTGTCACCGTAATAGTGCAGCAGTAATGGACACAGATTTACAAGTTACTAACACCCTCTCCAGGCACGGGAGAGCGCTCAGCTGATGTGAGGGCGGAGAAGCGCAAGCTGGGGGAGGGAGTGTGGAAATATCTACCAAAGACCGACTCTTCTTAGCAGACTTATCTCAGTCGTCCTTCTCCAAGCTCCCATGCTTCTTGCTACTTGAGGACGTAGAAGAGGGACGCCTCACGCCTGGGTGGCGACGTTAAACTGCGCAACCAGAGAGACAGAGAGGGTCAGATAAACACCATATGTTGTCTCCTAGGGCAGTAGGAACCAACCCACAGCTCCAAACTGCATAGTAAAAAATACATATGGCAGTAAAATCATCCGTAGATCCAGATATATTTCACCCACAGTCAACTTAGGACTGTATAGGAGAAAGCTTCCCAGGCAAACTTCAATTAGGGAGAAGCGAAGTCAGATAAACATCATATGTAGTCTCCTAGGGCGGTAGGAACCAACCCACAGCTCCAAACTGCATAGTAAATAATACATATGACAGTAAATGCATCCGTAGATCCAGATATATTTCACCCACAGTCAACTTAGGACTGTATAGGAGAAAGAGAAGCGAAGCAGCTGACGTGTTGTTGACTTGACTGTGGGGAGGTAGAATGTGAACTGATGGTGGTATGGTAGGAGAGCGTCTCTCATTGGGTACCGCTGTGACGTCAGTTAAATATTGTGACGTGAAATGTGAATCATGTTATCTTGATTTGTGTAATTTTTTATCCATAAAATTACTTGAATCGAAAGAATTACATTACATGTAACTCATGGATTCGTGAACGGTTTATAATGACCATTCAAGCCTCTCCCTCCCAGCTGCCACTAGTTACTCATACATATATCTTCTCAGATATAATATCTTCATTACTATACAAGTAAACTAAAGAAAAAATACGTCTATAGAACGATTTTTTTTTAATGCTATTTTTATTGCTGGAAGCATCTTTAAAGAAAATGCAGAACATCCTGTATGCATGTATATATATATATATATATATATATATATATATATATATATATATATATATATATATATATATAATGTATATATATATGTATATATATATATATAATGTATATATATATGTATATATATATATATATATATATATATATATATATATATATATATATATATATATATATATATATATATATATATATTATATATATATATATATATATATATATATATATATATATATATATATATATATATATATATATATATATATAATATATATATATATATATATATATATATATATATATATATATATATATATATATATATATATATATATATATATATATACATATATATATATATATATATATATATATATATATATATATATATATATATATATATATATATATACAGGTTGTCCATCACTAATCCAGCATCCACGGGACCTTAGGACTGCCGGATTATTTAACATAAGAACATAAGAAATGGGGAGACTGCAAGAGGCCAGTTAATGACCTACACGAGGCAGCTCCTTGTCCCCCATCCTTGGAATAATCCAATATTTAGCCATCCCACCTGTCATCCCTTTCCATACTCTGATCTAACCGTCTTTTAAAGCTACCTATTGACTCAGCACTTACTACGTGTCTACCTAGCCTATTCCAATCATTCACCACTCTGTTAGTGAACCAATATCTACCTATGTCTGTCCTGAATCTAAGTTTTTCTAGCTTGTACCCATTTCCATGTGTCCTACCTATCCTGACTACTAAATTCTAAAACCTGATCAATGTTTCCCTTATTAATTCCTTTTACCCATTTGAAAACCTCAATCATATCCCCTCTTGCCCTCCTTCTCTCTAGGGAGTGGAGATTAAGACGTTTTAACCTATCTTTGTAGGGTAAATTTCTCAGCCCCTGAATCATCTTGGCCATTCGTCTCTGGATTGCCTCCAAGGAGCCTATATCCTTCCTGTAATAAGGGGACCAAAATTGAGCTGCATAATCTAGGTGGGGTCTAACTAGCGCTAAATACAATCTCAGAATGAAATCAGAACTCCTATTTGTCACACACCTACTAATAAATCCCAGTATCTTGTTGGCCCTATTTCTAGCTCTAATACATTGTTCCCTGGGGTGCAAGTCACTGCTTATTTGAACTCCTAAGTCCCTCACACTATATGACCTTCCTAAGGTATTGTCATTTAATGCGTAGTCTACAGACCTATTAGCTTTACCTATGCTCATAATGCTACACTTGTTAAGATTAAACTGCATCTGCCATTTCTCTGACCACTCGTACAGCCTATTTAAATCATCCTGCGTCATCCTAGCATCATCTAAATTCTTTACCGGTCTTCCTATCTTTGTATCATCGGCAAATTTACTGATATCACTGTACATTCCTGTCTCTAAGTCATTTATATAGATTATGAATAACAACGGTCCTAGTACTGATCCCTGTGGTACCCCACTAGTGACATTACCCCATTCTGATTTCTTCCCATTAATCTGTACCCTCTTTTCCCTACTAGTAAGCCATCCCCTAATCCATTCTAGTACCTTCCCACCTATGCCATGAGCCTTGACTTTACTTAACAGTCTCCTATGGGGTACTCTGTCAAATGCTATACTGAAGTCCAAATAAACTATATCATACTCGTCCCCCTTATCTATGGTTTCAAATACTTTCCTATAGAAGGATAATAAATGTGTTATGCATGACTTCTCCTTGCTAAAACCATGTTGACTATGTCTAATTAGCTTGTGTTCATCTAAATGTTTTCTAATTGCCCTTGCTTCTATCTATTCTATATAGCTTCTATCATTTTGCCTACCACTGATGTTAAACTGATTGGACGGTAGTTACTACTTTCTGCCTTATCTCCTTTCTTGAATATAGGAACTACATTTGCCTGCCTCCATAGTCTAGGAACTACTCCTGTGTCTAGGGATTTTCTGAAAATCATAGCAATGGGTTCAACGAGTTCTTCTCTACATTCCTTAAGAATCCTAGGAAAAATGTCGTCGGGCTCTGGAGATATAGTCTTTTTAAGTCTATCTATTTCCTTGCTAACTACTTCCCTACTTATTACTATTTCGCTTAATTTATCAATCTCTTGTACCCTTAAGATCTGTACTGGCTCCAGTTCCCTACCCAACTCTTCCTTAGAAAATACGGACAAGAAGTATTTATTTAATTCCTTACTAATTTCCTCACCATTTTCTATCAATCTGCCATCCATTCCTTTAAGAGGTCCTATTCTCTTCTTGGCTTTAGCCTTGTACAGCTGATAGAATCCCTTTGGATCCTTCTGGGCATCTCTAGCTATCCTAACCTCATAATTCCTCTTTGCAGTCCTAATATCCTTTTTAACTTTCCTAGCTAGGTCATTATACTACCCTACTACCTGTACTTCTCCCCTTTTAATTCTCCTATAGAGTCTCGTTTTTAATCCAATTTCCCTTCTAATGCTGGTATTCATCCATTTTGGATCATTTTTATTTGACCTAATCCTCCTCTTAGGTATATACTGTTCCTGCCCTGTATGAATTTCCCTAACTATGCTATCATAATGCAATTCTACCTCATTGTTTTGATCCTCCTCTCTGCCTACTCCTATTCCCTCCCAATCTATACTCTGGAGTCTGGTGTCTGAGGCTCTGGTAATTGGCTTTTCTAAAATCTGGTACTAAAGCAGTGTTTTGTTCTTTGCATTAATCTTGAATCTAATTTCATGGTGGTCACTAACATCAAATCTAGCTCCTATCTCAACCTGGCTGACCAAAGTTTCATTATTCGTAAAGACCAGATCTAAAATATTTCCCTGTCGCGTTGGTTCCCTTACAAGTTGTATGAAAAAACCATCCTGGACGACATTTAAGAATTCCTCCGAGCATCCATCTCCTGTCGTACTATCCCAGTCTATTTTCCTATAATTAAAGTCCCCCATAATGCACACATTATGATACCTAGATGCTCTTGCAAGCTCCTGCATCAGGGGTGCACTATCTGCTTCGTCTAAATCCGGAGGCCTATATATAATCCTTACAACAAACTTTTTCCCTCCTATAACAATGTCAATCCATAATGATTCTATATTCCTATCTGTTTTTATTGTGGTATTGACATCACTATTTAATGTGTTTCTAACGTACAGTGCTACAGCTCCCCCTCTCTTCCCTTCTCTATTTCTGTGAAAAAAAGTGTATCCATCTATTTATACTTCAGGTAAGAAATGTTTGCCTGCAATATCTAACCAAATTTCTGTAATACCTATAATATCTAACTCTTCTACACATGCGATACCTCTAAGTGTGTCTATCATATTTATTACACTTCTACTGTTTGTATAAAAGACACTAAGTTCGTGTACCTCCTTCTCTTTACCCCGTCCTTTGTCACCGTTATCCTTATCTCTATTAATACTGTCGACCCTCGATTTAACAGACCCCGATTTAACGGACATCGGATTTAACGTACTCAGGCTACTAGTGGACAATCAACCCAGATCCGAACTAAAGTTCGTTAGTGTAAAAGAAAGTCCGGTGGGTGGCGGTCGCGTCGGTAACATAATCCGTTAAAATTAGGGTGACACGCCCAACTTTTGGGTAATGAAATATAAAAACCTTTTATAACCAAACCTAACCGAATCAAACCTAACATAACCTAATCTAACCATAACCTAACCTAACATAACATAATTAACCAAATATAACTTGAAAGTTTTTTGCCAGGTAAACAATGGTGAGCACCGCTTGAAACCTTTACAGATGTGTTGAGTACACTATGTATAATATGTATGACCACAGACTGCACCATACTTGACTGGACACTCGAAATCTGACCTTTTGCAAACAGGCCCTACAGCAGATTTTTAGAAAAATCAAATAAAATACTTAGAAATAAGATAGGAACCTCAAATAAAAAGCAAACACTTCAGAGTGATGTAGAGAATATGTTTATAAACAACAAAAACAAATTAGTCAACGTACGTCATCAGTGGGCGACAATTATTAAATCCTAAGAAACCAAGAAAAACACAAAATTTGCAATAATTTCCAGGAATATTGGAATTTAAATCTGAAAACACTTACATGCATAGCCCATGTAGTCTATATTAATATGCAATACCATAGAATACACCATACGTGACTGTGCACTCGAAATCGGGTCTTTTGCAAATGTGTCCTGAGGCGATTTTTTGTTTGTTTTACTTGAATAAAATACTTAAAATCATCATAGAAACCTCAAACAAAAAGTAAACACCTCAGAGTGATGTGAAGAATATGTTTATGAGCAACAAAAAAAAATTTGTCAACATATGTAAATACGTCATCGGTGGGCGACAATTATTAAATCCTGACACCAATAAAAAACAAATTTGCAATAATTTCCAGGAATATTGGAATTTCAATCTGAAAATACTTGCATGCATAGCCCATGTAGTCTATATTGATATGCAATACCATAGAATACACCATACGTGACTGTGCACTCGAAATCGGGTCTTTCGCAAATGTGTCCTAAGGCGATTTTTTGTTTGTTTTATTTGAATAAAATACTTAAAATCATCATAGAAACCTCAAACAAAAAGCAAACACCTCAGAATGATGTGAAGAATATGTTTATGAGCACTCAAATGGCTGGCCAATCCAGCCATAACCCCAGATCAATCGATATCAATAGCTAGTGTGACCACGCCTTAAAGGTTTGTTTTGGTCTTCCTCTTCTTCTTTTTGTGAACTCTTTCGCCTTGATTAGTCATGCGAGAAGTAAATGCTATATTTGCATCGAATTAAAATTTATATTTGGGTGTTTTCTTGTATTGTCGTCTATCCTATTTTTCTCATACTCATAAAACGTCATTGAAAAAAGAAGTGCAATATTTTTTTTGTTGCATATATACTGAATAAACGATAGTTTCTCAACTCAGATCTCCTGTGACATCAAGTTCAAGATCAAGCCACGAATTGTTGTGAAAAATTCATTCCCAAGCCGATATAACGATAATATGACATTTGATCACAATCAAATCATATTCAGGAATGGTGATTTCACAATATGTGATGTTTTATTTCAGAAATTATTGCGAATTTGCCATAAATTTTTGCTATAAACAATATGCTTTATACACAACTCCCACACTCAAACTTGTAATCTTTATGTTAATTTCCTATTTGCAAAAGTTATAAAATCATTTTTTAGGTTCAGCCATGGTTCAGCAATCATTACTGATTGTAAAGACATGAAATACAATGTCCTAAGTAGAACATGAACTGATATATGAAATATTATCGGTCATTACTCATAGCAGCGGAATCTATAGGGCCTACATGTAATATCGTCTGTCAGCGATTGTCGCGAGTGTCCAGTCAAGTATGGTGTAGTCTATGGTTAAGGTAAGCATTTGGGTAAATCTGCATAACTACTGCTCGGACGATATCGATATAAATTTGAAGTCATACCATAGACTACACCATACTTGACTGGACACTCGAAATCTGACCTTTTGCAAACAGGACCTACGGCAGATTTTTAGAAAAATCAAATAAAATACTTAGAAATAAGATAGGAACCTCAAATAAAAAGCAAACACTTCAGAGTGATGTAGAGAATATGTTTATGAACAACAAAAGCAAATTAGTCAACGTACGTCATCAGTGGGCGACAATTATTAAATCCTAAGAAACCAAGAAAAACACAAAATTTGCAATAATTTCCAGGAATATTGAAATTTCAATCTGAAAACACTTACATGCATAGCCCATGTAGTCTATATTAATATGCAATACCATAGAATACAGCATATGTGACTGTGCACTCGAAATCAGTTCTTTCGCAAATGTGTCCTGAGGCGATTTTTTGTTTGTTTTATTTGAATAAAATACATAAAATCATCATAGAAACCTCAAACAAAAAAACAAACACCTCAGAGTGATGTGAAGAAAATGTTTATGAGCAACAAAAACAAATTAGTCAACATACGTGGGCGACAATTATTAAATCCTGACATCAATAAAAACACCAAATTTGGGTAAAGTTCTAGTTTCTGCCCATACTCTCTCCTCACCCCGCCAACATGCTTGGGGACCTGGTGGGAATGCGGGGTTTCGGGTGGGGTACATGAAATGCGTCGCAAATGCGTATTTTTTTTTGCGTAAAGGGAATGAAATGGCCAGCCAAAAATCTACGGAGGTTTCACTGCAAGTTTCGTAAATTCCCTACATGGTAATGCTAAGTTAGGTTAGGTTGAGTTAATGTCCTAGCGGGGTGTTTAGGGGGAGGCGCAGCCCCCCCGGCTAGATTAGGTTAGGTTAAGTTATGGTTAAGTTCAGGTTAGATTAGGGAATTTCGAAATTTTCTTTGCTATTTTAATGGCCCATATTTCGCTTATTTTTCATCCCCGCCCAAAACCCCCGATTCCCCCAAGCTTGTTTGAAGAGATCGGGGGATTGGTGGGAAAACGGGGTGGCGGACTTATTATCCAGAATTACCGAAAATTTCAGCTAAAAATGTACGGAAGTATCACTGCAAGTTTCGTAAATTCCCTAAATGGTAACCATAACCATAACTTAACCTAACCTAATCTAGCCCCCGCTAGGACATTAACCCAACCTAACCTAACCTAGCACTACCATTTAGGGAATTTACGAAACTTGCAGTGAAACCTCCGTAGATTTTTGGCTGGCCATTTCATCCCCTTTACACAAAAAAAATACGCATTTGCGACGCATTTCATGTACCCCATCCGAAACCCCGCATTCCCGCCAGGTCGCCAAGCTTGTTGGGGGGTGAGGGGAGAGTATGGGCAGAAACTAGAACTTTACCCCAAATTTGCAATAATTTCCAAGATTATTGGAATTTCAATCTGAAAACACTTACATGCATAGCCCATGTAGTCTATATTGATATGCAATACCATAGAATACACCATACGTGACTGTGCACTCGAAATCGGGTCTTTCGCAAATGTGTCGTAAGGCGATTTTTTGCTTGTTTTATTTGAATAAAATACTTAAAATCATCATAGAAACCTCAAACAAAAAGCAAACACTTCAGAGTGATGTGAAGAATATGTTTATGAGCACTCAAATGGCTGGCCAATCCAGCCATAACCCCAGATCAATATCAATAGCTAGTGTGACCACGCCTTGAAGGTTTGTTTTGATCTTCCTTTTCTTCTTCTTCTTGTGACCTCTTTCGCCTTGATATAGTCATGCGAGAAGTAAATGCTATAGCTATTTGCATCGAATTAAAATTTATATTTGGGTGTTTTCTTGTATTGTCGTTTATCCTATTTATCTCATACTCATAAAACGTCATTGAAAAAAGAAGTGCAATATTTTTTTTGTTGCATATATACTGAATAAACGATAGTTTCTAAACTCAGATCTCCTGTGACATCAAGATCAAGATCAAACCACGAATTGTTGTGAAAAATTCATTCCCAAGCCGATATAACGATATTATGACATTTGATCACAATCAAATCATATTCAGGAATGGTGATTTCACAATATGTGATGTTTTATTTCAGAAATTATTGCGAATTTGCCATACATTTTTGCTATAAACAATATGCTTTATACAAAACTCCCACACGATTTCTCACTCAATCTTTGTTAATTTCCTATTTGCAAAAGTTGTAAAATAATTTTTTAGGTTCAGCCATGGTTCAGCAATCATTGCTGATTGTAAAGACATGAAATACAATGTCCTAAGTAGAATATGAACTGATATATGAAATATTATCTGTCATTACTCATAGCAACGGAATCTGTAGGGCCTAAATGTAATATCGTCTGTCAGCGATTGTCACGAGTGTCCAGTCAAATATGGTGTAGTCTATGCACAACCTAATCTAACCATAATCTAACGAATGCTGTATCCTCATAGTGGTCGCTTATAGATACGGCACGAGCCTAACTTTGGGATAATAAAATATAAAGCTTATATAACCGAACCAAACTGTACCTAACCAAACATAACATTATCTAACCTAATCTAAACATAACCTAACGAATGTTTTATCCTCATAGTGCTCGCTTATAGATACGGCATGTGCCTAAGTTTGGGGTAAAAAGCTTATATAACCGAGCCTAGCCAAACTAAACCGTACCTAACATAACTCGAAAAATGCTTTACCAAGTAAATAATAAGGCACAGACCGTACTAATAGCGGATGAATAGTGGATGACAACGTATCTCTAAACACTTCAATCTATAATTTGTCAGTTTCCAGTTGTTCAAGATACGAGTTTAGTACATTGAATCAACAGTGTTTAATAATGAATATGTAGATGTTAGAAGTTATCATATAGCAAGGGCAATTAGAAAACATTTAGATGAACACAAGCCATATTTTTTAGTAGCCACACGCCATTCTGGTGAAGATGTAAAAAATTAACAAATAAATAACTTTGTTAGCATAATCTTCTCAGAGCTGCAGTTCAATAAGCCTAACCAAAACTAACCTAACCAAACCAAACTAAACCTAACATAACCGAACCAAACAAAACCTAACTTAACCTAACCAAACCTAATGTAACCTAAAATAAATCGTATTTTTTTCTGTAATTCATTGGCATAACTGTTTGAGATGATCTTAACAAGTTTCTGAGATTGAATTTGCAGTGTATACTAAAGGTAAGTAGATATCGAATAGGTCATCTTACGAATTTTTACCGGTAATAGGTTTGTAGACCACATTAAATGACACTATCTTAGGAAGGTCATATAGTGAGAGAGACTTTTGGGAGTTCAAGTAAGCAGTGGCTTGCGCCCCAGACAACAGTGTATTATAGTTAGACATAGATAAAAAGGAAGATACTGGGATTTATTGATAGGTGTGTAGCAAATAGAAGCTCTGAGGTCATTCTGAGGTTGTATTTAACACTAGGAAGACCCCACTTAGATTATGCAGCTTAGTTTTGGTTATGTACTTTGTAGGATTATTTGTGGCGCAGATATTAATTTTGGTGATAAAAAAAAATTAATGTCGCCAAATAATTTCAAATAAAAGTACAGTAGCCATGTTTTACTTTTAAAGATTTTAGGAAAGTTTGCAAGCCAGATAATAATATTTCGGCACCAAGTCAAGAAAAAGTGTTTTTGTGGTGGCTACAGATATGGCCCAAGACGGTCCCAAGACGTTCTTCGAAACCCAATCCCGCGCGTGGACGACAAAAACGCGGCTTTGGGCCCAATCAGTGACCACCACAAAAACACTTTCTTGACTTGGTGCCGAAATATTATTATCTGGCTTACAAACTTTCTCCAAAACTTTATTAAAAGTAAAACATAGCTCCTGTACTTTTATTTGAAATGATTTGGCGACTTATTAATTTCCTTTTTGTTATGGTTGCCAAAATTAATGTCAGCGCCGAAAATAATCCTACACAGTACACAACCAAAACAACTAAAGTACATGAGACTTACCGGAGGTCAGTTGAAATGTGCTTCTGATTTTACGAAGCAAATCACCTCTGTTAGATGGGAGCTTTCACATGAGATGCGCTGCCTTACACTGTCAGACTTTAAAGAGTACAAGCACCCACATGAACCTCTATCTATCATTATGTCTGTCGTAAAGAGTGCATTGAAAACCCCAAGGTCCGTCACTTTACGAAGGGAGGGAGCGGAGGGCATGTGAAAGCTCCAATCTAGCAGAGGTGATTTGCTTCGTAAAATCAGAAGCACATTTCAACTGACCTCCGGTAAGTCTCATGTACTTTATTAGTTTTACTTCAGTAAATCACTTTTCTGCTAGTGGGCGCTTCCACATGAGATTTTAAAGCCATATGGGTGTTGAACTTAACATTCCTAACAATTAATCTACCATCTAAATGGCGGTAAATAAAATCCCCACGAGTTCAAATTCATTATGCCAAACAAAACATACCGTATTTTACGGCTTACAAGACGCACTTTCTTTCCTAAAAAATACCATGTAAAATACTTGTGCGTCTTCCAAGACGAATGTTGTTGTATTGGCTCGCCCGATAGGGACGTGGATTTGTATGATGTCATTACATTATGAGGTTAACTTAAGTAACTATTCAATTCAGCCTTTTATATTATATAACATCAGTACTTACTTGTTACAAGTATTTCCAATACTATAAACCTTCCTGGAGCCAAGCCACAAGCCCCATCCAGCAGTGATGAGTTCGTGGGTTTGACAATGAATGAAATTTCTTTGACTTTAATATTTAAAAAAAAATGTTATTCACTTTTATGAAAATAAAACCACCCTTGGACAATGAAAGATGTATAGTATATTTACTAACCACCAACTAGTATCGCCATACGGACAAGATCGGACGAGTGATGAATGTAAACAAACTCTTATGTCGGGGACTGTTGTGGTACCAGTCTACGCGGCCCCAACAAATCCCCAACCAACGGTAGTTGTAATTACCTAGTTGTACATTTATGGTGAGTGCTCCAGCAAACTTATGGTGAGTGCTGAGACAATAGATAGTTTAAGAAAAGGTTACATAAATTCATGGATATGGTGAAGCTGTTTTTGTGTGAGAATGACAATTTTTTTTTTCTCAAAATTTCTCTGCAATATTAGGGTGCGTCTTCCAAGATGCAGCGTCTTGTAAGCCGTAAAATACGGCAATTCCCGCTTGAATGTGTATATGACCAAGACATATACTAAAATGATACTGAACTCAGAACTGCCTGTAAAAATGGATCGGCGTCCTGGGTAATAGCCTTGTCATAGTGCCTAGCAAAGGTTGTCTCTTGTGTCCATCTCGCCTTGGCCATGATGACGTTAATCAGCACAGCCATGGCCTTGGCCTTCGATGTTGCGGCAGAGCGGACACTGCCAGCTGTGTACTTATTGGTGTCTATGCCGCAGACGCCCAGCAGACACAGTGGCAAAGATGGCTGAAGAGCCATCTTTGCCACTGTGTCCTTGGAGACATTCTTGTGAGGCTTGATGAAGCTGATGAGCAATTTTCCATTGTCATTTCCAAATTCCTTTCTGATTTTTTCTGTCAATTTGAGATACTTTTTTAGTCACATAAGCACACAATCTGGCATCTTCCACATAAGCACGAAACTTCATAACACGAACATTAAAGTTGGGTCGGCATTGTTTAATGTTGCCCCCTAACCAAATAGAAATATCATCTTCGCAAATACTAATGTTCCTTAGCATCAATAAGTGCAAAGTTTGTACCCTGGCTGCTTGAGTCAGCGCCATCAGCATCACCAACTTGAGTGTCAGTTCTTTCAACGAAAGGCAGTCCAACGGGTCCATGGTCCTAAGCTTCTGCAGTAAGGGAGCGACATCCCAGGTTTCCGCATACCTGGGAGTAGGCGGTCTTAAATTGAAAACCCCATGTAGAAACCTGTTGATGAGTGGGTGGTTCCCTGCTCTGCATCCCTCAAGCACTATGCCTACAGCCGAGAGGGCGCCCCTCGCCGTGTTGACACACTCGTAGCCCACGCCTCTGTGAAAAGTTACAGACAAGAAATTTAACATGTCAGTCACAGAGGGATGAATGGAATCAATGTTCCATTTACCACAAAATTGTATCCATCTGTTGATGTGAGGTCGGTATTGTTTTTCAGTTCCCGGTTTCCATGACGCCATGACGATATCCGTACCCGCTGCAGATAAGCCTCATTCTCAGAGCTGTCTCCGGACAGCCGACAAGCCATCAACTGGGAGTGGTTCATGATAGGGTGTTCCTCTGCTGATGCTGGATGCAAAAGAACTTTTTGTCGTCTTGTGATGACCCGAGGGTTCTTGACCAGCATCCAGAGGCGTGTGCTCATCCACGGTTGTGTCGCCCAAAGAGGAACAATCATCCACCCCTTAGCCCTCTCTTCCCGTAACTTCTGGAGACATCTAGTGATAAGAGAGAATGGAGGAAAAATGTAAACCAGTTCAAACTGAGCCCAATGTAATGAAAAGGCATCCACATAAGCAGCATCTGGGTCTGGTTTCCACGAGCAAAAATATGTTCATTCCTTGTTTAAGCGCGAGGCAAAGAGATCAATGCAAGGAGTCCCAAATGTGAAGCACAACTCCTTAAAAATCTCGATGTTCAATTGCCATTCATGCCTGTCATTAAATTTTCGTGAGGCAGTATCCACCAAAACATTGCACTTGCCCAGTATGAAGGAACTTGTAATCCAAGCATTATTTCTAACACACCAATCCCATATATCAATGCAGATGTCATTACAAATTAACAACTTAGTTCCTCCCATTTCATTCACATAATTCACAGCCGTAGTGTTGTCACACAACACTTTGATATGCAGTCCCCCAAGTAAAGGTGCAAAAGACTTTAGTGCAAACAAAATAGCTTTGAGTTCCAGTGCATTAATATGCAAAGACTTCTCAGGTGACCACCTCCCGTTAGCTGTAAGTTCATTGAGGCAGCCACCCCAACCCAGGTTCGAAGTGTCAGAATATAACTCAACCTCAGAAGCATTCCTAAAAATTTTCCTGTCCTGAGTTGCAAGTTCATTGATCCACCTATTCAAGTCTGTCTTCATCTCTTCTGTGATTAGCATTCATTTGTTAAAGTTACCTGTCTCTTTTGCTAATGCCTCGATCTTAGCTCTTTCCAACTTCCTGTAATGTAATTTTCCCATTTTCACTGCTGGGATTGCAGCTACCAAAAGTCCAATGACTCTAGCTACTTCCCTGATTTTCTCTCTCTGCTTCTGGACCAAAAGTGAACAATGTTGTAAAATTTTCACTTTCCTGCGTTCTGGAAGCATAACAATCATGTTCTCTGAATCAATGATGTTACCTAGGTATTCAATGAGTTTAGTGGGAATTAAAACTGACTTCGCATTAAATTAATGCAGAATCCCACCTTCGTCAACATGCTAACTGTGTCCTGCAGGCAATCCAAACAACCTGCCAATGACTTACTGCACATCAGGGTATCATCAATAAAACTAGTGATGTTGTGACCCAACATTCTCAGCGTGGAGAATACTGGTTTCATAAGTTTGGTAAAAAGTCGATGGCCTTCTGAGACACCATTGGCAAGACAAGTGAATTGGTAAAGTTTTCCTGCCCATCTGAAACATAAATACTTCTGCTGTTCCACTGCAATCTTCACTGAGTAATAAGCATGCCTAAGATCAATGGAGGCCATGTAATCCCCACGATTAACTAGTCTAATTGCCTGTTCAAAATTCTCCATCTTAAAGTGTTTGTAAGCAATGTGCTTATTCAGCTTTTCTAAGTTAATCACCATCTTATATTCCCCATTCTTCTTCTTCCTCAAGAAAATGGGTGAAATGATTTGACGGTCCTGTCTATGAGTTACCTTGATAACCTTGAGATTCAACAATTTGTCAATTTCTTGATCAATAATTCCTTTCTCCTCCTCATTAAAAACATATTCCATATCCTCAAAAAATAAATGGTCATTGTTGTCCTCGTCAATGTCAAGATGGCAGTGCTCCACGATGTCCAAGATAAAGGGATCAGAAGTTAACTTATGCCATTCATTGATAAATTTGTGAAGTTGACCTGCTTCAAACTGATGGCTTACCTGAGTTAGTGCCGGGGATTGCTGTGTCCCCGGCCTCGGAAGTTTTTTGTTGCAGTCATGACGTGGGTAGGACAGCTTCTGCTCCCCTTTGGCACCTGCTCTATGTTATCTGTAGGGATGAAATCTGGACGAAAAACCCCTGAAAGGCGTTTTTCCGAAGAAGCCTCGTGGTTTTCCCTCACCAGATTTGCCCACGCCAACTTTCCAAGGAGAAAAAGTTTTCTTGGTGTAGATCTTGTTCTTCAGTTTCTTCGCTTATTCAATTTGCTTGGTGGATTGAGATTGGGTTGTCATCCCCAAATAACAGCCTGGTCATTGGTACCTTGTCAGAGCACAAGTGGGAATACTTCTGAATAATCTCCCGCTTGATTATGTGTCGTCTGGTCAGGTTATTGCGGAAGTTGGCATTGCCGAGCAATGCCAAAGCACCATTAATCATAGTCACCTCACGAGCCACAGCCACGTGTCCATCATCTTGAGCGACTTTGTCCAGGACTGTCAGAGATTTGATGATGATTGTTGCCGCTTTGATGATGTCTTTGCCAACTCCCTTCATACGCAAATCCACCTTCTTGGCTTCCGCATTCAATGCGTCCAACACCTGCGCATTGCACTCCAAAGGAGTTAAAGCCTGGCAATTACTGGGCCTTTTGGTGATCTCATCCTCCAAAATGTCTTTGTAATCCTCCTCCCGCATGCCATTCTCAAACAGGTGGTTCACCATAGCTGCAACTTGCTTGTCGAGATCCTCCGAGACGTCTTCCATGGGCCCGTAGTTCTTAGCACTTTGGAGCTAAACACTGCCCCGGTGAGCACTTTCATGAATTTCACTCTCCTCTGAACTCACGAGATCTGAAGCCAGAAAACCCATCCGTTGCAAGCAAAGAGCCTGGTACCAAACAACCTAGGCCGGTGGATGATGAATTTCAGCCGTTGTGGAGACCCTGGAGCCGGAGGGGGCAGAATCTGATCTCAGGACTGTACTAGCCCTCTCAGGCTGCCTCTCTTGTTTAAGCTCATTCAAATCACTCCTGAAATCCGCAATTGCCTTCAAGATCAAGGACCAAGGAGCAGCATCACCGTCATTCTGGGTGGAGGCATTTGGAGGAGTGAAGCGGGCCAAGCAGCCGCGCTCAGAAGAGTGGTCCACCATGTTGACTTGACCAACCCGGTCCTGATGGATAAAGGCACTCCTGAACCTGGACCTGTCCAGTGTGAATGCCACGTAGCAACTGACAGTGTAAGGCAGCACATCACATGTGGAAGAGCCCTCTAGCAGAGAATTGATTTGCTGAAGTAAAACTGAGCTGCATAATCTAGATGGGGTCTAACTAATGCTAAATACAACCTCAGAATGACCTCAGAACTTTTATTTGTCACACACCTACCAATAAATCCTAGTATCTTTCTATTTATCTATGTTTAACTATAATACACTGCTCCCTGGGGCGCAAGTCACTGCTTACTAGAACTCCCAAAAGTCCCTCTCACTATATGACCTTCCTAAGGTAGTGTCATTTAATGTGTAGTCTACAGAGTTATTACTGGTAAAGATTCGTAAGATGATCTATTTCGAGATCTTCTTACCTTTAGTATGCACTGCAAATTCAACCTCAGAAACTTGTTAAGATCACCTCAAACAGTTATGCCGCTGAATTACAGAAAGAAATACGATTTATTTTTGTTAGGTTTGGTTAGGTAAGTTAGGTTTGGTTTGGTTTGGTTAGGTTAGTTTTGATTAGGCTTATTTAACTGCAGCTCTGAGAAGGTTATGCTAACAAAGATATTTTATTTGGTAATTTTTTACATCTTCACCAGAATGGCGTGTGGCTACGAAAGAAAATGGCTTGTGTTCATCTAAATGTTTTCTAATTGCCCTTGCTGTATGATAGCTTCTAACATCTACATATTCATCATCAAACACTGTTGATTCAATGTACTAAACTCGTATCTGGAACACCTGGATAGTAACAAATTATAGATCAAAGTGCTTAGAGATACGTTGTCATCCACTATTCATCCGCTATCAGTACGGCCTGTGCCTTATTATTTATCTGGTAAAGCATCTTTCAAGTTATGTTGGGTTGATTATATTATGTTAGGCACAGTTTAGTTCGGTTAGGCTTGGTTATATAAGCTTTTTACCCAAAACTTAAGCACATGCCGTATCTATAAGCGAGCACTATGAGGATACAAAATTTGTTAGGTTATGTTTAGATTAGGTTAGGTAATGTTATGTTAGGTTATGTTTGGTTAGGTACAATTTGCTTCGGTTATATAAGCTTTTTATATTTTATTACCCCAAAGTTAGGCACGTGCCATATTTGTAAGATTAAATGAATACTTACCAAGTGTGAAGTTTGATCGTAATTTTACGAACATTTAAGCTGCGTCACTGAGGTATTAAATGAGATGTCCGAAGCGCTCGCCGAACTTCAGTCCTTCAGAGAGTAGGTTTGAGGAAGCAGCCATAATGTAAGCAATGGGTAAAACCCCGACAGAAGACTATAAAAAAACAGGGAGGGGAAGGGAGGGCATTTAATGCCTCAGTGATGCAGTTTAAATGTTCATGAAATTATGATCAAACTTCACACTTGGTAAGTATTCGTTTAATCTTACAATTTCACTTTACGACATTTAAACTGACGTCACCAAGGCATGTAAATGAGAGCCTTAGAGTGATTCCTCAAACCTAAAGAAAAACCCAAGAGCTTTAGCGTGGAACAACTTGATGTTCAGGAGAATAAAACGTCCTGAGGTCAACAGAAAACTTAACCTTGTATTCACTGTAACAACCACAAAAACAGGAGTTTTATCATATGACTATGTAAGGAAAGTAATTACATACAACACGGTTCCACAAAGTTGAAGTTTGACAAACAAACAAAATTAAGTGTCCTACATTTCTATGCAATAAACAAAATTACATATAGAGGTAATGTTTTCACAAAGTTGGAGCATCGCTGCCCCAGATAACACTGCATTTGCAAAGTCCTCATGTTTGCCTATAGGTCTCCTATAGAATCTTGCAAACGTCGATTCTCTGAACCAGCCAACGGAAGACAAAATAGTAGCAAGAGGTAGCTTCAGCGCTGCCTTACTTGACGAGGCTGACCTGGTGGAATGTGGTGAAAACAAAGTGAGGTCAATACCAGCGGCTGCCGTTAAATCCCTAGTCCAACGCCTTAATGTGTCTCGAGAAACCATCTTTACAGGAGGTTTTGTAGTCAGAAAAAACCTAGTTATTGGCCTAATGTCCTTAGTTCTGTCCAAATAATTTACAATGGTAATATGAACACAAACATTTTTCAGTAGCATAAGGCTCAAAAACCAGTTCAGACATATGGCAACCAGGCCTAGATGTTTTTAGAGGGTCACCTATCCTGAAAGAAACTCCGGAATTCGTAATGGACATGTTCTTGATGTCCAGTAAATGTAAGACTTGACCACGCTGACCGGAGATCAGTAACATTAAAGCTGTTAATTTTCTAGATAACTGAATAAGTGACAGCTCCTCATTCGGTCCTAGACTCTTTATGTGAGAAAGCATTAACTCCAGATCCCAGGTGGTATGGCAGCTGGAAAAAGACGGCCTCTCCTGGAAAACCGCTTTCAAGAACCTACTGACTAAGGGATGTTGACCTGCAGGCTTGCCATCAATTGTCGCTATGGCTGAGATGGCGGAACGAATGGTGTTGAGAGAACTATAACTACGGCCTTTGTCCTTCTGAAACTCTCATAAGAGATGGTCTAACAAGAAACTTAAAGATGGGTGAAAAGGATCAATTTTTCCCCTGATACAAACTAACACCCATCTGGTGATATGTGGCCCATACTGTACTTTTGTGCTTTTCCGCCATGAGTGAAGAAGAAATTGGGCAACTTCTCGCGAAAGGCCTTGGTCTTCGAAGGAACGCCTGATAACATCATTGCAGTTAACACTAACTTGCGAGCCTGCGGATGTGTGCAAGAGGGATCTTGAGGCAGAACCAGGGGATGGTAAGGGAGGAGAATTGGGGCCCGAGCTAGTAACTGAAGGGCTCTCGGGAACCAGGCTTGGGTTGGCCAAAGTGGCAGAACTGCAAGCAGAGTAGCCTGGTCTTCTTGGAGTTTTTTTCAGTACTCTGGCGATTTGACTGAAAGGGGGAAAGGCATATAAACTTTTGTTGGCCCAATCAAAAGTGAATGCATTAATAAAAGTAGCGAAAGGGTCTGGTTTCCAAGAAACATAAGTCACCACTTGAGCATTAATCCGAGAAGCAAACAAATCAATATCTGGTGTGTAAAAGATCTGACAGAGTCTCTTGAAAAGATGGGGCTTTAACATCCATTCTGTGTCTAAGTTTTTTATCCTGGATTCTTTATTTGCCTCAACATTATGAAGTCCCTTTATATGCTCTGCTGACGAGGAAATGCCGCACGACTCGGCCCAGGAAAAATTTTTCTCTCTTAACTTATTAAGGCTGAACTTAGTGCTCCCACATCGGTCTAAACAAGCTATAGCAGTGGTGTTGTCTGAATGAAGACGAATATGAGTATGTCTGTAATCCTTGCACAGGGACTGAAGACCCAAAAGGATAGCCTTTAATTCCAGACAATTGATATGATCTAGTTCCTCATGCGCCCAGTGACCTCCAATCTTCAAGGTTCCAACAGCTGCACCCCAACCAGTTAAACAAGCATCAACATACAATTCAAGTTGGGGGGAAGAAGGGCATAGTGATTTAGATTGATAAGTGATATTGTGAATCCACCAAAAAATTGTCTCTGGCATGAGCGTCCAAAGTAATTCTAGCATGGTTAAGAGCAAGTTCCTTATTGCTAATTATCTCCAGGTACAGTAGAGCCCCATTTAGCGCGAGAATTAGGTGGATGAACGCGGTCGCGCAAATTAAATTCGCGCTAATTGAACAAAGTAACCAATATGAAAAAAATTATTTGGTGCAGTGGGTCTGACTTTTGGGTTTGATAATTACTGAAAATAATCACTCACATTAAAAAACAACTCACCTTTCTTCCATGGGGGCGCTGGTATCTAGGGGATGGGGTTGTGAGGCAGCTGCAGGGTTAATAAGAAGTAGAGCCCCCCACTATCATTGGCACCTTGATCTCTCATCAAGTTTTCTGCCTCTTGTAAAACAACCTCAAATCCAAGGAAGGGAGGCAGGCGGCACGCCACCTGTTGATGCGCATCGGGTATCGCGCATCATGGCGGCTTGGCGCAATTTTCAAAATTCAGTCGTGGTAGCTGCTCGCGCTAACTGAGGCTTTCGCGCTAATAAATTTTTTTTTTTGGTAGATGATGGCTCGCGCTAACTGCGGTTCGCTCTAATTGATCTCGTGCTAAGTGGGGTTCTACTGTACTTGTATCTGAGAGGTGCCAGTTCTACCGCAGGATCAGAGGCCACAGTCAAGCCAATAAAAGAGGCCAAGTCGTGCAAAGTGATGTCTTTCTTTAACAGGAGCAAACCTTGTTCTTTGATATGTTCCTTTTTACGAGAAGGCAGAGTAGCTGTCATGTCACAAGAGTTCAGAAGGATCCCAAGAAATTCCACTTCTTGAGTAGGCACCAAGACTGACTTAAGTACATTAATTGTGAGTCCCACTGAATCAAAAAGTTACAAAGCAAAACTGACATTGTTCATTAGTTCATCCTTAGAAGCTGCAATAAAGATACAATCATCTATATAACAAATCACAATTATACCGAGCTTTCTGAGATGAGAAAGGACTGGGTTTAATAACTTAATAAAAATGCGAGGGGCAGAAGTCAAGCCCTGAGGGAGACAAGTGAACTGAAAAGGCAGGTTTTTCCAAAAGAAACGAAGCCATTGCCTATCTTCAGGTCTCACATAAACAGAATAGTAAGCATCCTGCAAATCAATGGTCATGAAAAAACAGTTAGGTTGAATTAACTGATCCATTTCCTTGAGAGTATCCATTTTGAAATGAATGTGAGTAATATGCTTATTTAGATCTTTCAGGTTTAAAATTACTCTGGCAGTACCGTCTCTCTTCAAAGTAGGGAAAACATTAAGAATAAAAACCACGTCCTAGAACGGGATCACATCTCTCAAAGTCAGCGGTTTAGGTAGATCAGTTTGCATAGGTTATTTATCAAACTCAAGGATCTTACCATTTACAACATCATGGATCCATTTATCTGTAGTCAAGGCTTGCCAAAGCAGCCTGGCAGCAAAAACTTTGCCACTCACAAAGTTTTCCGACATTCACCAAGGGGAGAACGTTGATACTCACCGAAGGGAGGCTTACTGGGGAGTCCTGTGTAGCTGTGCCCCCCTTCCCTGAGGCTTTTGGCCTAAAAAAGGCCGGGCAGAATTCCTAGGTCTCAAAGGTTGGGGAAAGTAGAGCCTCTTGGGAGCTTGTCTGTAAGGGGCGGACCTCCTTGGACCAGCCGCCCTGTAGGGATGGAACGAAGGCCTTCCAAGCTTTCTTGACCGATGAATTTCCTCACACTTCTTAGGGACATCAAAAGGAAACAGTTCTGCTGTCCCAACCTCACAATCCCATTTGCAAATATCCGCCAGAGCGGAATCATGTACGTGAATGCGTGCCACTTCCTTCCGTAACTGGTTAAGGTAACTTACAACAGACGTCAAAAGACGTAAGCTATTATTCAGACCATCTAAGTAGTGGTTGACAGGATTTACTTTCCTTTCACCAATGTCACTACTACACTGTGCAACTGGGACCAGTGCCTTAGCGAGCAGGCCGTTGGTATAAGAGAGCTGGGCATCTATCAACCTGCCCCCAACACTCATGGCTTTGGCAATGGCTGAATTAGTAGTCGGGACAGTTAAGTTAGGCACATTGCTGGGAAGCTTTATCTTGCTACAGGTTAACTTCACACCCTCAGATGTCGGCCGGTGTGTGAGGCTTGCATCCAGAATAGCAGCCAAACGGTCAAAAAAAGGCTCTCCTTTCTCCTCCTGTCCGTGGAAGTCATCCTTGAATTCCTCAAGAGCCTGAAGGAACTCTGCATCATCACCTCCCATATCAGCAAGCTGGCTCGGTTGCGAACAGCCAAGCGCATCCAACTCCTCCAGTGAGTCAGGGGCAGACTCGGGCACCTCACCATCCTCAACCTCCGAGTCAGTAATAGCAAGGAAACCACTAAAGTCGGCGCAATCCTCCTTAGGAACACTAACAGAAGGGCTCTTGTCAAGTTTCTCCAGCAAGCCACTAAGAACGGCCCTCAAACGGTGAACACCATCGTCCACAGGAGACAGACCAGCTGTGGCAGTGTTG
The DNA here is from genome assembly GCA_036785275.1 of Cancer borealis. Taxonomy (NCBI): domain Eukaryota; kingdom Metazoa; phylum Arthropoda; class Malacostraca; order Decapoda; family Cancridae; genus Cancer; species Cancer borealis. Next base: position 43,045 of record JAXIVD010003042.1, read on the forward strand.
ACATCCGGGGTTTGACTCGTACCAGCACGTGAAGGCGGCGAAGTGCAAGCAACCACCTGTTGTACCCCATAATCCCACCTGTCCTTCTTCTTCCTATGCCCAACAAGTGTATCCACTGGGGCGTTTCCTACTCGGAGGGGGAGGGGAGAGGAAGAGGACTGGGACGAACGCCGAGGCGTTTCGTGAAACTCGTCACGGTCAGACATCTGTAAACCATAATAAAACTCAGTCACAAACCAGGGCATAAAACAGAGCAACGATCCTAAGATCGTGATAGATTTTCACCAAAAAGCTAACAGCGAACTGTAGCAACAAGAAAAGGTGGTGAAATCTAACCAGGTCAACTCCTAGGAGAAGCCAGTGAAAACAGCTGGGAACGCCAACAGCAGGGCGCCGGATGTGTGGACTGCACGAAGGCGAACAGTGAACTGATGTTCAACAAACGCTTCGAACATCTCATTTACATGCCTTGGTGACGTCAGTTTAAATGTCGTGAAGTGAAACTATAAGCGAACACTATGAGGATACAGCATTCGTTAGGTTATGGTTAGATTAGGTTATGTTATGTTTGGTTAGGTATGGTTTGGTTTGGTTATAAAAGCTTTTCATATTTTATTACCCCAAAGATAGGCACGTGCCGTATCTATAAGAGAGCACTTAGGTATGGCTGCCATGCCTGTAAGCCGTGTTATTATATATAGTACGCCACATATTCATTTCATGACATTACTGGCATTAATCAGGGTAAAGTTATGCTTTACTCTGATTAAATCTATGATTTACCCTGATTAAGGTTATGCTTTACCGCTTTACCGTACAGTATTATCACATTTGTGAATTCAACACACTATTTTTCTACTAAGGTGGTGTCATTTCCCACAATTAAGGTGGAAATCAGTATATCTTACTCAAATGAGTAACTATTTACTCTCTCTGGGCCGCCATATTTCAATATTAAATTTCTAATCAGAGACGGCACAACTCGGTGCAATAGCATAAAACTCTTTAAACCAAGATGTCGTACAAGGCAACGTCAGGGAACATTCACATATCAGGTCATGAACATATGGAACAGTCTTCCCAGGAGTGTGGTCCAGGCTAAGAATACATGTTCCTTTGAAGTTAAACTAGACAAACATTGGGACAATCAAAATTAAGATGGAAGCGGTGGTCTAGTGGCTAGCAGTCGGGCATAGCAGCTCAGGGTCCCACGTTCAAGCCTCGGCATGGGCTGGCTACTTTTCTACGTTACTACTGCTGAATGGCCTAAGATCACCCACATGCTGCTATAACACCATCCTCGCCGGAATTGCAACGTTATATGTGCGAGGAGCTTCCGCTGGCAGCATGAGCCTAACAGTAAGAAGAAACAAGGCATCATTTAAAAAATCTAACCCGCGCTACTAACGGGCGGAGGCCAACCATCTAAGGTCTCCTTGAAGCCTACCGGCGCCATGGGTAAAAAATAAAAAAATAAAACTTCAAGAAAACTTTCAAGTTATCAACCGCAACTAGTCACATTGAACCTGAGGACGATCCAAACAGCCAAGTCTGATCAGTCCCTATCAACCGGGACCCGATCTGGACTTAGAAATCACAGCGACCTGCATCCAGTAACTTCGTAATGAATGATATTTCTTTTATATATACCACACAAGCACTGCTGGGTCTAGGCGAGGAGAGGGCGTGAAAAGATGACTAGGAGTCATACATTATTATTCCATTCACTCTTTGTCGAACAAGGAGAGTTACTGCAAGCAGAATGCTTGCTATTAAGATACTATATATATATATATATATATATATATATATATATATATATATATATATATATATATATATATATATATATATATATGTATATTTTATATATATATATATATATATATATATATATATATATATATATATATATATATATATATATATATATATATATATACTATATATATATATATATATATATATATATATATATATATATATATATATATATATATATATATATGTATATTTTATATATATATATATATATATATATATATATATATATATGTATGTATATATATATATATATATATATATATATATATATATATATATATATATATATATATATATATATATATATATGGTAAACTTATACTTTATGCCATTGTGCCACATCTGTACCCACCCACCCCCATCCCCCACAACAAGCTTGGGGGAGCCTGGGGAATCGGGGGTTTTGGGGGGGGAAGCATATGGGAGTGATATATGGCCTTTGAAAAATCTAAGGGAAATTCCCTACATTGTGGGAAATTTCCCCAGATTTAACCTAAATTACCCTAACCAATCCTAACCGGGGGGGCTGCGCCCCCCCTGGACCCCCCCCTGTGACACTGTTTCAACCTAACCAATCCTAACCGGGGGGGCTGCGCCCCCCCTGGACCCCCCCGCTGACACTTGTAACCTAACCTAACCTATTTATTGGTTGAATTGCAAATTTACCAAGTATAATTTCATAACTCACAATACCTTAAACGAGAGCATGAAGTTCCTGGCTGTGGGGTTATCCTCTACTATTCCTCCAAGGAGCCATACAGTGGGGACACTGAACAGCTGCTGGTAGGACGCCGTGCTCCCTCAGAAAGTCGTACAACAAATCGTTTTTTGAATGAAATTTTGCGATTATTTGCCAATAATCCAATTCACAATCTTGACAACTAACATGAACGGTAGCCATGATACAACTGAGGAGAAAACTGTCTCCTGCCCTATCCTTCCAGGTGTGCCACGTCTACTAGTACATATAGCAAGCTGTGATTGGCGCAGCTGGTGGTGGCAATTAGTGGTGGCACGTCATTGGACAGAGGAAATATAGACAATATAATAACCATCTGTACCAACAGGATCTAATCCCATGCTTGAAACCAAAGCCCTTGATAAAAACAATTGATAGTGTTTGTTTGTTTATTTTGACTTAGAGATACAGTCCAAAAGTGTTCCACATTCACGGACGTATTGCAGTGTTATTATTCATTTCCGACAGGTAGTGTAATCAGTGAAAATGTTGTCAACAGTAACAGCAACAAGCTGAGGGTAGCCATAACCTTCGACTGTTTAATGGCATAAAGTATAGTAATACCATATATATATATATATATATATATATATATATATATATATATATATATATATATATATATATATATATATATATATATATATAATATCTTAATAGATTATATAATTAATGTAAAATTATTTATCAATCTATATACCTGCCTCATATCCCCGTTAAAAGGAGTGCCAAGACAATGCATTTGGAATTCAGAGAGACTTTAGTCTCCCCTCCCCTTCTTTGCCCTACCTTTTCATGGGAGAGAAAATAGAGTATGGGCTTCCCTGACCCCTTACTCTGTTCTTTTTTGTCACATTTTACGATCTACAGGGAATGTTGTGATGGTATTCTTGTAGCCCTTACCACAGGGTATAATAGTTTATTATTTCATTTATAATATTAGTTTAAAACTTCCGGATTATTGTATGTTTTAATATAGACATGCTCATACATCACAATACATGTTCAATCTTTTCTTCAGCCACACAGTATGTGAACTAGTATATCTGATATTTTTTATTAGTCTTTCTTCTTTAGGGAATCGGCTATCACAAGTGGGCTTTTTTTTTTTTTTTTTTTTTTTTTTTTTTTTTTTTTTATTGCTCTTGGCTGGTTCTCCAATAGCACAAAATAATGAAATTTCAATTGCAGTTTTGCATTGTCTGGAAAGGCTGGCATTATGCAAACCCATGCGACTCCTAGGTTGTATTTCTTTTATCAATCTTCCCTTCCATATTCTACCATTACTACTATTTACATGTCCTTATGGTACATTCCTCCTTACCATATTTTAGCAGGTGTATCTTTCATATTATTGAATTATGTGAATTATGTGTACATATTCTAAAGTTTAAATGAAAAATAACTGATGACAAATATTTCAGATATGGGGGTGAAGCACATGGCCAGCTATTGCCTCATGCTGCGTGAGGTGAGCGTTTCAGACTGTGTTCAAATAACAGACTTTGGCATGTATGAGTTAGCCAAACTGGGACCTAACCTTCGTTACTTGAGTGTAGCGAAGTGTGACCAGATCAGTGATGCAGGCATCAAGCAGATTGCCCGTCACTGTTATAAGTTGCGTTATCTTAATGTGCGTGGCTGTGAGGCTGTTAGCGATGACTCAATGGAAATGGTGGCCAGGTCATGCCCTAGACTCAGAGCTCTCGATATTGGCAAATGCGATGTCACAGATAATGGAATGAAGCTAATATCTGAGCATTGTCCCAACCTAAAAAAACTTTCAGTGAAATCTTGTGACATGATAACAGACCGGGGTGTCCAGTACATAGCTTATTATTGCCGTGGTCTCCAGCAACTAAACATTCAGGATTGCCAAGTGACAATTGAGGG
>JAXIVD010003043.1:22500-50511 GCA_036785275.1 Cancer borealis
GTGTGCTAGGTGTGCGCCGCACACCCTCAGTCAGAGAGAGAAATGCACGATAGTTATAAATATATTCAGCAGTAAGCGGGAAACGATATTTTTCTTATTGTTTTTAGCCCTGTTATAATATTTTGTATTATAGGTGTTCTGTAGAAGCACTGCACACTCAATAATCAATTGTATAATTATGTAGCATAGCGCGTATGCAGGAGTTGGAGGGCAGAGTGTTGCACTTATGGAGCTTGGTGTGCGGCTCTACAAATGCACACTACTTGCGTTCGTTTTTGGTGCTCATATTTTATATTGGCTAGAAGGTATAAAGTGTCTGCCATTCATTATATGAGCATAATTAAGATTTGCAAGAATTATAATATAGTATCTATTATGAAACCAAATGTTATTAAGTCACTTAATCAGAAATAAGGATTGAGTGCAACCTAAGTCATGGACTTTCTTACCGATAAAACAATAGAAGTAAGTTGAGTTGCCAATTAACCCAAATTATACTAACTCAGTTTCATTGACGCTTGTGTCGGGGGAGCATGTGCATTTCCCTTGACTAGATAAATGACTAGTTGGGAATTGTGAATATATTGTAATTATTATTGTGTTGCGGTGCGTTTGCATCTTAATGATGACATTACCATGGCGATAGGAAAAGAGGGGAGATGGGAGTGAATGTGACATTCACTCCCATCTGCCGGCGGAAGGATACGAGAGAGGCAGCTTCCTGCTGCTACGCTGGTATTCTTAAAAATATCTTTCCCTTTAAAAGCAGCTACGCTGGTATAGACGGTATTTGTGGTTATGTGACTGGTATTAAAGTGGCTAATATAACTGTGGTGTAATAGTGGCTGATAAGACAGTGTTACAGGGGGTGGACACATGTTGTGGTGTTGTATTATGGTAACCTATAATTGTGGCCATGGTAGAGTCTCCGTGAGCTGTGACAATGACCTTGAGGACTGCTGTGAGGTGCCAGGTGACACATTATTACACCACCAGGGAAATGTGTTGAGGGGAGCCAATTGAGGCTGAGTGGCCTCAGTTTGCTCTCCATTGAAAAGATCTTGCTGACTAAAGTTAAACAGAGAGGCTCTTTCTATGATGAAGTCATGAACAAGTTTATATAAAAAACACGAAGAATAGAATTGAATTATAAGTAATCAGGTATGTCAACCACTCAACTATGTAATATAGGTGGTAAGCTTAGCTAATCAAACTTAATAAAATTCATTATTCTAAGTTTTCATATAAAATTTACTTTATTTTCCAACTAACTGTATGAATAACTATAAAATTGTAATTACACACACACACACACACACACACACACACACACACACACACACACACACACACACACACACACACACACACACACACACGTGTGTATGTGAGTTTAATAAACTCTACAACTGTCATAATGAATATTTGTTCTATATATAATAATTACGAAGTAAAATTAAAACTTATCTTTTTGCCAAAATATAGATTTCGTTCTAATTTTCTCGAAAGCTATTAGAGATATTGGAAATATCATTGCAGCATCTGATAGACCTAATTAAACTCTACAACTGTCATAATGAATATTTGTTCTATGTATAATAATTACGCAGTAAAATTTAACCGTATTTTTATTCCAAAAAATAGATTTCGTTCCAATTTTCACGGAAGCTATTAGGGATATTCGAAATATCATTGCAACATCTGATAAACCTAATTAAACTCTACAACGATCATAATGAATATTTGTTCCATGTATAATAATTACGCAGTAAAAATAAACCGTATCTTTTTTCCATAAAATAGATTTAGTTCTAATTTTCTCTGATGCTATTAGGATAATTCGAAATATCATTGCAGCATCTGATATTCCTAATTAAACTCTACAACTGTCATAATGAATGTTTGTTCCATGTATAATAATTACGCAGTAAAATTAAACCGTATCTTTTTTACATAAAATAGATTTAGTTCGAATTTTCTCGGAAGCTATTAGAGATATTCGAAATATCATTGCAGCATCTGATAGACCTAATTAAACTCTACAAAAATCATAATGAATATTTGTTCTATGTATAATAATTACGCAGTAAAATTAAACCGTATCTTTTTTACATAAAATAGATTTAGTTCTAATTTTCTCGGAAGCTATTAGAGATATTGGAAATATCATTGCAGCATCTGATAGACCTAATTAAACTCTACAATTATCATAATGAATATTTGTTCTATATATAATAATTACGCAGTAAAAATAAACCGTATCTTTTTTAAAAAATAGATTTCGTTCTAATTTTCTCAGAAGCTATTAAAAATATTGGAAATATCATTGCAGCATCTGATAGGTCTAATTAAACCCTACAACTGTCATAATGAACATTTGTTCTATGTATAATAATTACGCAGTAAAATTAAACCGTATTTTTTTTACATAAAATACATTTTGTTCTAATTTTCTCTGAAGCTACTAGAGATATTGGAAATATCATTGCAGCATCTGATAGATCTAATTGAACCCTACAAGTGAGATAATGAATATTTGTTCTATGTATAAAAATTACGCACTAAAGATATACCGTATCTTTTTTCCAAAAAATATATTTCGTTCTAATTTTCTCTGAAGCTACTAGAGATATTTGAAATATCATTGCAGCATCTGATAGATCAACTTAAACACTACAACTGTCATAATGAATATTCGTTCTATGTATAATAATTACGCAGTAAAATTATACCATATCTTTTTGCCAAAAAATAGATTTAGTTCTAATTTTTTCGGAAGCTATTAGTGATATTGGAAATATCATTGCAGCATCTAATAGACCTAACTAAACTCTAGAATTATCATAATGAATATTTGTTCTATGTATAATAATTACGCAGTATAATTATAACCCTTTTTCAAAAAACTAGATTTCGTTCTAATTTTCTCTGAAGCTATTAGAGATATTGTAAATATCGTTGCAGTATTTGATAAATCTAATTAAACCCTACAACTGTCATAATGAATATTTGTTCTATGTATAATAATTACGCAGTAAATTTAAACCGTATCTTTTTCCAAAAAAAGATTTCGTTCTAATTTTCTCGGAAGCTATTAGAGATATTGGAAATATCATTGCAGCATCTGGTAGAACTAATTAAACCCTACAACTGTCATAATGACTATTTGTTCTATAAATAATAATTACGCAGTAAAATTAAACCGTATCTTTTTTCCATAAAATAGATTTCGTTGTAATTTTCTAAGAAGCTATTAGAGATATTGCAAATATCATTGCTGCATCTGATAGACCTAATTAACCTCTACAACTGTTATAATGAATATTTGTTCTATGTATAATAATTACGCAGTAAAACTAAAGCCTATCTTTTTTCCAAAAAATATATTTTCTCCTAATTTTCTCGGAAGCTATTAGAGATATTGGAAATATCATTGCAGCATCTGATAGACCTAATTAAACTCTACAACTGTCATGATGAATATTTGTTCTATGTATAATAATTACGCAGTAAAATTAAACCGTATCTTTATTCCAAAAATGATATTTCGTTCTAATTTTCTCGGAAGCTATTAGAGATACCGGAAATATCATTGCAGCATCTGATATAACTAATTAAACCCTACAACTGTCAAAATGAAAAGTTGTTCTCTGTATAATAATTACGCAGTAAAATTGAACCATATCTTTTTGCCAAAAAATTGATTTTTTTCTAATTTTCTCGGAAGCTATTAGAGATATTGGAAATATCATTGCAGCATCTGATAGACCTAATTAAACTCTACAATTATCATAATGAATATTTGTTCTATGTATAATAATTACGCAGTAAAAATAAACCGTATCTTTTTGAAAAAAATAGATTTCGTTCTAATTTTCTCGGAAGCTATTAAAGATATTGGAAATATCATTGCAGCATCTGATAGATCTAATTAAATCCTACAACTGACATATTGAATATTTGTTCTATGTATAATAATTACGCAGTAAAATTAAACCGTATCTTTTTCCAAAAAAAGATTTCGTTCTAATTTTCTCGGAAGCTATTAGAGATATTGGAAATATCATTGCAGCATCTGGTAGAACTAATTAAACGCTACAACTGTCATAATGAATATTTGTTCTATAAATAATAATTACGCAGTAAAATTAAACCGTATCTTTTTTCCATAAAATAGATTTCGTTTTAATTTTCTCAGAAGCTATTAGAGATATTGGAAATATCATTGCTGCATCTGATAGACTTAATTAAACTCTACAACTGTTATAATGAATATTTGTTCTATGTATAATAATTACGCAGTAAAACTAAAGCCTATCTTTTTTCCAAAAAATTTATTTACTCCTAATTTTCTCGGAAGCTATTAGAGATACTGGAAATATCATTGCAGCACCTGATATAACTAATTAAACCCTACAACTGTCATAATGAATAGTTGTTCTCTGTATAATAATTACGCAGTAAAATTGAACCATATCTTTTTGCCAAAAAATTGATTTCGTTCTAATTTTCTCGGAAGTTATTAAAGATATTGGAAATAACATTGCAGCATCTGATAGATCTAATTAAATCCTACAACTATCATAATGAACATTTGTTCTATGTATAATAATTACGCAGTAAAATTAAACCGTATTTTTTTTCCATAAAATAGATTTCGTTCTAATTTTCTCTGAAGCTACTAGAAATATTGGAAATATCATTGCAGCATCTGATAGATCTAATTGAACCCTACAAGTGAGATAATGAATATTTGTTCTATGTATAAAAATTACGCACTAAAGATATACCGTATCTTTTTTCCAAAAAATATATTTCGTTCTAATTTTCTCTGAAGCTACTAGAGATATTTGAAATATTATTGCAGCATCTGATAGATCTACTTAAACACTACAACTGTCATAATGAATATTCGTTCTATGTATAATAATAACGCAGTAAAAATAAACCATATCTTTATTCCAAAAATGATATTTCGTTCTAATTTTCTCGGAAGCTATTAGAGATACTGGAAATATCATTGCAGCACCTGATATAACTAATTAAACCCTACAACTGTCATAATGAATAGTTGTTCTCTGTATAATAATTACGCAGTAAAATTGAACCATATTTTTTTGCCAAAAAATAGATTTCGTTCTAATTTTCTCGGAAGCTATTAGAGATATTGGAAATATCATTGCAGCATCTGATAGACCTAATTAAACTCTACAATTATCATAATGAATATTTGTTCTATGTATAATAATTATGCAGTAAAAATAAACCGTATCTATTTGAAAAAAATAGATTTCGTTCTAATTTTCTCGGAAGCTATTAAAGATATTGGAAATATCATTGTAGCATCTGATAGATCTAATTAAATCCTACAACTGTCATATTGAATATTTGTTCTATGTATAATAATTACGCAGTAAAATTAAACCGTATCTTTTTCCAAAAAAAGATTTCGTTCTAATTTTCTCGGAAGCTATTAGAGATATTGGAAATATCATTGCAGCATCTGGTAGAACTAATTAAACCCTACAACTGTCATAATGACTATTTGTTCTATAAATAATAATTACGCAGTAAAATTAAACCGTATCTTTTTTCCATAAAATAGATTTCGTTTTAATTTTCTCAGAAGCTATTAGAGATATTGGAAATATCATTACTGCATCTGATAGACCTAATTAAACTTTACAACTGTTATAATGAATATTTGTTCTATATATAATAATTACGCAGTAAAACTAAAGCCTATCTTTTTTCCAAAAAATATATTTTCTCCTAATTTTCTCGGAAGCTATTAGAGATATTCGAAATATCATTGCAGCATCTGATAGACCTAATTAAACTCTACAACTGTCATAATGAATATTTGTTCTCTGTATAATAATTACGCAGTAAAATTAATCCGTATCTTTATTCCAAAAATGATATTTCGTTCTAATTTTCTCGGAAGCTATTAGAGATACTGGAAATATCATTGCAGCACCTGATATAACTAATTAAACCCTACAACTGTCATAATGAATAGTTGTTCTCTGTATAATAATTACGCAGTAAAATTGAACCATATCTTTTTGCCAATAAATAGATTTCGTTCTAATTTTCTCGGAAGCTATTAAAGATATTGGAAATATCATTGCAGCATCTGATAGATCTAATTAAATCCTACAACTGTCATAATGAACATTTGTTCTATGTATAATAATTACGCAGTAAAATTAAACCGTATTTTTTTTCCATAAAATAGATTTTGTTCTAATTTTCTCTGAAGCTACTAGAGATATTGGAAATATCATTGCAAGATCTGATAGATCTAATTGAACCCTACAAGTGAGATAATGAATATTTGTTCTATGTATAAAAATTACGCACTAAAGATATACCGTATCTTTTTTCCAAAAAATATATTTCGTTCTAATTTTCTCTGAAGCTACTAGAGATATTTGAAATATCATTGCAGCATCTGATAGATCTACTTAAACACTACAACTGTCATAATGAATATTCGTTCTATGTATAATAATAACGCAGTAAAATTAAACCGTATCTTTATTCCAAAAATGATATTTCGTTCTAATTTTCTCGGAAGCTATTAGAGATACTGGAAATATCATTGCAGCACCTGATATAACTAATTAAACCCTACAACTGTCATAATGAATAGTTGTTCTCTGTATAATAATTACGCAGTAAAATTGAACCATATCTTTTTGCCAAAAAATAGATTTAGTTCTAATTTTCTCGGAAGCTATTAGAGATATTGGAAATATCATTGCAGCATCTGATAGACCTAATTAAACTCTACAATTATCATAATGAATATTTGTTCTATGTATAATAATTACGCAGTAAAAATAAACCGTATCTTTTTCAAAAAAATAGATTTCGTTCTAATTTTCTCGGAAGCTATTAAAGATATTGGAAATATCATTGCAGCATCTGATAGATCTAATTAAATCCTACAACTGTCATATTGAATATTTGTTCTATGTATAATAATTACGCAGTAAAATTAAACCGTATCTTTTTTCCAAAAAAATATTTCGTTCTAATTTTCTCGGAAGCTATTAGAGATATTGGAAATATCATTGCAGCATCTGGTAGAACTAATTAAACCCTACAACTGTCATAATGACTATTTGTTCTATAAATAATAATTACGCAGTAAAATTAAACCGTATCTTTTTTCCATAAAATAGATTTCGTTTTAATTATCTCAGAAGCCATTAGAGATATTGGAAATATCATTGCTGCATCTGATAGACCTAATTAAACTCTACAAAAGTTATAATGAATATTTGTTCTATGTATAATAATTACGCAGTAAAACTAAAGCCTATCTTTTTTCCAAAAAATATATTTTCTCCTAATTTTCTCGGAAGCTATTAGAGATATTGGAAATATCATTGCAGCATCAGATAGACCTAATTATACTCTACAACTGCCATGATGAATATTTGTTCTATGTATAATAATTACGCAGTAAAATTAATCCGTATCTTTATTCCAAAAATGATATTTCGTTCTAATTTTCTCGGAAGCTATTAGAGATACTGGAAATATCATTGCAGCACCTGATATAACTAATTAAACCCTACAACTGTCATAATGAATAGTTGTTCTCTGTATAATAATTACGCAGTAAAATTGAACCATATCTTTTTGTCAAAAAATTTATTTCGTTCTAATTTTCTCGGAAGCTATTAAAGATATTGGAAATATCATTGCAGCATCTGATAGATCTAATTAAATCCTACAACTGTCATAATGAACATTTGTTCTATGTATAATAATTACGCAGTAAAATTAAACCGTATTTTTTTTCCATAAAATAGATTTTGTTCTAATTTTCTCTGAAGCTACTAGAGATATTGGAAATATCATTGCATTATCTGATAGATCTAATTGAACCCTACAAGTGAGATAATGAATATTTGTTCTATGTATAAAAATTACGCACTAAAGATATACCGTATCTTTTTTCCAAAAAATATATTTCGTTCTAATTTTCTCTGAAGCTACTAGAGATATTTGAAATATCATTGCAGCATCTGATAGATCTACTTAAACACTACAACTGTCATAATGAATATTCGTTCTATGTATAATAATAACGCAGTAAAATTATACCGTATCTTTATTCCAAAAATGATATTTCCTTCTAATTTTCTCGGAAGCTATTAGAGATATTGAAAATATCATTGCAGCACCTGATATAACTAATTAAACCCTACAACTGTCATAATGAATAGTTGTTCTCTGTATAATAATTACGCAGTAAAATTGAATCATATCTTTTTGCCAAAAAATAGATTTAGTTCTAATTTTCTCGGAAGCTATTAGAGATATTGGAAATATCATTGCAGCATCTGATAGACCTAATTAAACTCTACAATTATCATAATGAATATTTGTTCTATGTATAATAATTACGCAGTAAAAATAAACCGTATCTTTTTCAAAAAAATAGATTTCATTCTAATTTTCTCGGAAGCTATTAAAGATATTGGAAATATCATTGCAGCATCTGATAGATCTAATTAAATCCTACAACTGTCATATTGAATATTTGTTCTATGTATAATAATTACGCAGTAAAATTAAACCGTATCTTTTTTCCAAAAAAAGATTTCGTTCTAATTTTCTCGGAAGCTATTAGAGATATTGGAAATATCATTGCAGCATCTGGTAGAACTAATTAAACCCTACAACTGTCATAATGACTATTTGTTCTATAAATAATAATTACGCAGTAAAATTAAACCGTATCTTTTTTCCATAAAATAGATTTCGTTTTAATTATCTCAGAAGCCATTAGAGATATTGGAAATATCATTGCTGCATCTGATAGACCTAATTAAACTCTACAAAAGTTATAATGAATATTTGTTCTATGTATAATAATTACGCAGTAAAACTAAAGCCTATCTTTTTTCCAAAAAATATATTTTCTCCTAATTTTCTCGGAAGCTATTAGAGATATTGGAAATATCATTGCAGCATCAGATAGACCTAATTATACTCTACAACTGTCATGATGAATATTTGTTCTATGTATAATAATTACGCAGTAAAATTAATCCGTATCTTTATTCCAAAAATGATATTTCGTTCTAATTTTCTCGGAAGCTATTAGAGATACTGGAAATATCATTGCAGCACCTGATATAACTAATTAAACCCTACAACTGTCATAATGAATAGTTGTTCTCTGTATAATAATTACGCAGTAAAATTGAACCATATCTTTTTGTCAAAAAATTGATTTCGTTCTAATTTTCTCGGAAGCTATTAAAGATATTGGAAATATCATTGCAGCATCTGATAGATCTAATTAAATCCTACAACTGTCATAATGAACATTTGTTCTATGTATAATAATTACGCAGTAAAATTAAACCGTATTTTTTTTTCCATAAAATAGATTTTGTTCTAATTTTCTCTGAAGCTACTAGAGATATTGGAAATATCATTGCAGCATCTGATAGATCTAATTGAACCCTACAAGTGAGATAATGAATATTTGTTCTATGTATAAAAATTACGCACTAAAGATATACCGTATCTTTTTTCCAAAAAATATATTTCGTTCTAATTTTCTCTGAAGCTACTAGAGATATTTGAAATATCATTGCAGCATCTGATAGATCTACTTAAACACTACAACTGTCATAATGAATATTCGTTCTATGTATAATAATAACGCAGTAAAATTAAACCGTATCTTTATTCCAAAAATGATATTTCGTTCTAATTTTCTCGGAAGCTATTAGAGATACTGGAAATATCATTGCAGCACCTGATATAACTAATTAAACCCTACAACTGTCATAATGAATAGTTGTTCTCTGTATAATAATTACGCAGTAAAATTGAACCATATCTTTTTGCCAAAAAATAGATTTAGTTCTAATTTTCTCGGAAGCTATTAGAGATATTGGAAATATCATTGCAGCATCTGATAGACCTAATTAAACTCTACAATTATCATAATGAATATTTGTTCTATGTATAATAATTACGCAGTAAAAATAAACCGTATCTTTTTCAAAAAAATAGATTTCGTTCTAATTTTCTCGGAAGCTATTAAAGATATTGAAAATATCATTGCAGCATCTGATAGATCTAATTAAATCCTACAACTGTCATATTGAATATTTGTTCTATGTATAATAATTACGCAGTAAAATTAAACCGTATCTTTTTTCCAAAAAAAGATTTCGTTCTAATTTTCTCGGAAGCTATTAGAGATATTGGAAATATCATTGCAGCATCTGGTAGAACTAATTAAACCCTACAACTGTCATAATGACTATTTGTTCTATAAATAATAATTACGCAGTAAAATTAAACAGTATCTTTTTTCCATAAAATAGATTTCGTTTTAATTATCTCAGAAGCCATTAGAGATATTGGAAATATCATTGCTGCATCTGATAGACCTAATTAAACTCTACAAAAGTTATAATGAATATTTGTTCTATGTATAATAATTACGCAGTAAAACTAAAGCCTATCTTTTTTCCAAAAAATATATTTTCTCCTAATTTTCTCGGAAGCTATTAGAGATATTGGAAATATCATTGCAGCATCAGATAGACCTAATTATACTCTACAACTGCCATGATGAATATTTGTTCTATGTATAATAATTACGCAGTAAAATTAATCCGTATCTTTATTCCAAAAATGATATTTCGTTCTAATTTTCTCGGAAGCTATTAGAGATACTGGAAATATCATTGCAGCACCTGATATAACTAATTAAACCCTACAACTGTCATAATGAATAGTTGTTCTCTGTATAATAATTACGCAGTAAAATTGAACCATATCTTTTTGTCAAAAAATTTATTTCGTTCTAATTTTCTCGGAAGCTATTAAAGATATTGGAAATATCATTGCAGCATCTGATAGATCTAATTAAATCCTACAACTGTCATAATGAACATTTGTTCTATGTATAATAATTACGCAGTAAAATTAAACCGTATTTTTTTTCCATAAAATAGATTTTGTTCTAATTTTCTCTGAAGCTACTAGAGATATTGGAAATATCATTGCAGCATCTGATAGATCTAATTGAACCCTACAAGTGAGATAATGAATATTTGTTCTATGTATAAAAAGTACGCACTAAAGATATACCGTATCTTTTTTCCAAAAAATATATTTCGTTCTAATTTTCTCTGAAGCTACTAGAGATATTTGAAATATCATTGCAGCATCTGATAGATCAACTTAAACACTACAACTGTCATAATGAATATTCGTTCTATGTATAATAATTACGCAGTAAAATTATACCATATCTTTTTGCCAAAAAATAGATTTAGTTCTAATTTTTTCGGAAGCTATTAGTGATATTGGAAATATCATTGCAGCATCTAATAGACCTAACTAAACTCTAGAATTATCATAATGAATATTTGTTCTATGTATAATAATTACGCAGTATAATTATAACCCTTTTTCAAAAAACTAGATTTCGTTCTAATTTTCTCTGAAGCTATTAGAGATATTGTAAATATCGTTGCAGTATTTGATAAATCTAATTAAACCCTACAACTGTCATAATGAATATTTGTTCTATGTATAATAATTACGCAGTAAATTTAAACCGTATCTTTTTCCAAAAAAAGATTTCGTTCTAATTTTCTCGGAAGCTATTAGAGATATTGGAAATATCATTGCAGCATCTGGTAGAACTAATTAAACCCTACAACTGTCATAATGACTATTTGTTCTATAAATAATAATTACGCAGTAAAATTAAACCGTATCTTTTTTCCATAAAATAGATTTCGTTGTAATTTTCTAAGAAGCTATTAGAGATATTGCAAATATCATTGCTGCATCTGATAGACCTAATTAACCTCTACAACTGTTATAATGAATATTTGTTCTATGTATAATAATTACGCAGTAAAACTAAAGCCTATCTTTTTTCCAAAAAATATATTTTCTCCTAATTTTCTCGGAAGCTATTAGAGATATTGGAAATATCATTGCAGCATCTGATAGACCTAATTAAACTCTACAACTGTCATGATGAATATTTGTTCTATGTATAATAATTACGCAGTAAAATTAAACCGTATCTTTATTCCAAAAATGATATTTCGTTCTAATTTTCTCGGAAGCTATTAGAGATACCGGAAATATCATTGCAGCATCTGATATAACTAATTAAACCCTACAACTGTCAAAATGAAAAGTTGTTCTCTGTATAATAATTACGCAGTAAAATTGAACCATATCTTTTTGCCAAAAAATAGATTTTTTTCTAATTTTCTCGGAAGCTATTAGAGATATTGGAAATATCATTGCAGCATCTGATAGACCTAATTAAACTCTACAATTATCATAATGAATATTTGTTCTATGTATAATAATTACGCAGTAAAAATAAACCATATCTTTTTGAAAAAAATAGATTTCGTTCTAATTTTCTCGGAAGCTATTAAAGATATTGGAAATATCATTGCAGCATCTGATAGATCTAATTAAATCCTACAACTGACATATTGAATATTTGTTCTATGTATAATAATTACGCAGTAAAATTAAACCGTATCTTTTTCCAAAAAAAGATTTCGTTCTAATTTTCTCGGAAGCTATTAGAGATATTGGAAATATCATTGCAGCATCTGGTAGAACTAATTAAACCCTACAACTGTCATAATGAATATTTGTTCTATAAATAATAATTACGCAGTAAAATTAAACCGTATTTTTTTTCCATAAAATAGATTTCGTTTTAATTTTCTCAGAAGCTATTAGAGATATTGGAAATATCATTGCTGCATCTGATAGACTTAATTAAACTCTACAACTGTTATAATGAATATTTGTTCTATGTATAATAATTACGCAGTAAAACTAAAGCCTATCTTTTTTCCAAAAAATTTATTTTCTCCTAATTTTCTCGGAAGCTATTAGAGATACTGGAAATATCATTGCAGCACCTGATATAACTAATTAAACCCTACAACTGTCATAATGAATAGTTGTTCTCTGTATAATAATTACGCAGTAAAATTGAACCATATCTTTTTGCCAAAAATTTGATTTCGTTCTAATTTTCTCGGAAGTTATTAAAGATATTGGAAATAACATTGCAGCATCTGATAGACCTAATTAAATCCTACAACTATCATAATGAACATTTGTTCTATGTATAATAATTACGCAGTAAAATTAAACCGTATTTTTTTTCCATAAAATAGATTTTGTTCTAATTTTCTCTGAAGCTACTAGAGATATTGGAAATATCATTGCAGCATCTGATAGATCTAATTGAACCCTACAAGTGAGATAATGAATATTTGTTCTATGTTTAAAAATTACGCACTAAAGATATACCGTATCTTTTTTCCAAAAAATTTATTTCGTTCTAATTTTCTCTGAAGCTACTAGAGATATTTGAAATATCATTGCAGCATCTGATAGATCTACTTAAACACTACAACTGTCATAATGAATATTCGTTCTATGTATAATAATAACGCAGAAAAAATAAACCATATCTTTATTCCAAAAATGATATTTCGTTCTAATTTTCTCGGAAGCTATTAGAGATACTGGAAATATCATTGCAGCACCTGATATAACTAATTAAACCCTACAACTGTCATAATGAATAGTTGTTCTCTGTATAATAATTACGCAGTAAAATTGAACCATATTTTTTTGCCAAAAAATAGATTTCGTTCTAATTTTCTCGGAAGCTATTAGAGATATTGGAAATATCATTGCAGCATCTGATAGACCTAATTAAACTCTACAATTATCATAATGAATATTTGTTCTATGTATAATAATTACGCAGTAAAAATAAACCGTATCTATTTGAAAAAAATAGATTTCGTTCTAATTTTCTCGGAAGCTATTAAAGATATTGGAAATATCATTGTAGCATCTGATAGATCTAATAAAATCCTATAACTGTCATATTGAATATTTGTTCTATGTATAATAATTACGCAGTAAAATTAAACCGTATCTTTTTCCAAAAAAAGATTTCGTTCTAATTTTCTCGGAAGCTATTAGAGATATTGGAAATATCATTGCAGCATCTGGTAGAACTAATTAAACCCTACAACTGTCATAATGACTATTTGTTCTATAAATAATAATTACGCAGTAAAATTAAACCGTATCTTTTTTCCATAAAATAGATTTCGTTTTAATTTTCTCAGAAGCTATTAGAGATATTGGAAATATCATTACTGCATCTGATAGACCTAATTAAACTCTACAACTGTTATAATGAATATTTGTTCTATATATAATAATTACGCAGTAAAACTAAAGCCTATCTTTTTTCCAAAAAATATATTTTCTCCTAATTTTCTCGGAAGCTATTAGAGATATTGGAAATATCATTGCAGCATCAGATAGACCTAATTATACTCTACAACTGTCATAATGAATATTTGTTCTATGTATAATAATTACGCAGTAAAATTAATCCGTATCTTTATTCCAAAAATGATATTTCGTTCTAATTTTCTCGGAAGCTATTAGAGATACTGGAAATATCATTGCAGCACCTGATATAACTAATTAAACCCTACAACTGTCATAATGAATAGTTGTTCTCTGTATAATAATTACGCAGTAAAATAGAACCATATCTTTTTGCCAAAAAATTGATTTCGTTCTAATTTTCTCGGAAGCTATTAAAGATATTGCAAATATCATTGCAGCATCTGATAGATCTAATTAAATCCTACAACTGTCATAATGAACATTTGTTCTATGTATAATAATTACGCAGTAAAATTAAACCGTATTTTTTTTCCATAAAATAGATTTTGTTCTAATTTTCTCTGAAGCTACTAGAGATATTGGAAATATCATTGCAGCATCTGATAGATCTAATTGAACCCTACAAGTGAGATAATGAATATTTGTTCTATGTATAAAAATTACGCACTAAAGATATACCGTATCTTTTTTCCAAAAAATATATTTCGTTCTAATTTTCTCTGAAGCTACTAGAGATATTTGAAATATCATTGCAGCATCTGATAGATCTACTTAAACACTACAACTGTCATAATGAATATTCGTTCTATGTATAATAATAACGCAGTAAAATTAAACCGTATCTTTATTCCAAAAATGATATTTCGTTCTAATTTTCTCGGAAGCTATTAGAGATACTGAAAATATCATTGCAGCACCTGATATAACTAATTAAACCCTACAACTGTCATAATGAATAGTTGTTCTCTGTATAATAATTACGCAGTAAAATTGAACCATATCTTTTTGCCAAAAAATAGATTTAGTTCTAATTTTCTCGGAAGCTATTAGAGATATTGGAAATATCATTGCAGCATCTGATAGACCTAATTAAACTCTACAATTATCATAATGAATATTTGTTCTATGTATAATAATTACGCAGTAAAAATAAACCGTATCTTTTTCAAAAAAATAGATTTCGTTCTAATTTTCTCGGAAGCTATTAAAGATATTGGAAATATCATTGCAGCATCTGATAGATCTAATTAAATCCTACAACTGTCATATTGAATATTTGTTCTATGTATAATAATTACGCAGTAAAATTAAACCGTATCTTTTTTCCAAAAAAAGATTTCGTTCTAATTTTCTCGGAAGCTATTAGAGATATTGGAAATATCATTGCAGCATCTGGTAGAACTAATTAAACCCTACAACTGTCATAATGACTATTTGTTCTATAAATAATAATTACGCAGTAAAATTAAACCGTATCTTTTTTCCATAAAATAGATTTCGTTTTAATTATCTCAGAAGCCATTAGAGATATTGGAAATATCATTGCTGCATCTGATAGACCTAATTAAACTCTACAAAAGTTATAATGAATATTTGTTCTATGTATAATAATTACGCAGTAAAACTAAAGCCTATCTTTTTTCCAAAAAATATATTTTCTCCTAATTTTCTCGGAAGCTATTAGAGATATTGGAAATATCATTGCAGCATCAGATAGACCTAATTATACTCTACAACTGTCATGATGAATATTTGTTCTATGTATAATAATTACGCAGTAAAATTAATCCGTATCTTTATTCCAAAAATGATATTTCGTTCTAATTTTCTCGGAAGCTATTAGAGATACTGGAAATATCATTGCAGCACCTGATATAACTAATTAAACCCTACAACTGTCATAATGAATAGTTGTTCTCTGTATAATAATTACGCAGTAAAATTGAACCATATCTTTTTGTCAAAAAATTTATTTCGTTCTAATTTTCTCGGAAGCTATTAAAGATATTGGAAATATCATTGCAGCATCTGATAGATCTAATTAAATCCTACAACTGTCATAATGAACATTTGTTCTATGTATAATAATTACGCAGTAAAATTAAACCGTATTTTTTTTCCATAAAATAGATTTTGTTCTAATTTTCTCTGAAGCTACTAGAGATATTGGAAATATCATTGCAGCATCTGATAGATCTAATTGAACCCTACAAGTGAGATAATGAATATTTGTTCTATGTATAAAAATTACGCACTAAAGATATACCGTATCTTTTTTCCAAAAAATATATTTCGTTCTAATTTTCTCTGAAGCTACTAGAGATATTTGAAATATCATTGCAGCATCTGATAGATCTACTTAAACACTACAACTGTCATAATGAATATTCGTTCTATGTATAATAATAACGCAGTAAAATTAAACCGTATCTTTATTCCAAAAATGATATTTCGTTCTAATTTTCTCGGAAGCTATTAGAGATACTGAAAAAATCATTGCAGCACCTGATATAACTAATTAAACCCTACAACTGTCATAATGAATAGTTGTTCTCTGTATAATAATTACGCAGTAAAATTGAACCATATCTTTTTGCCAAAAAATAGATTTAGTTCTAATTTTCTCGGAAGCTATTAGAGATATTTGAAATATCATTGCAGCATCTGATAGACCTAATTAAACTCTACAATTATCATAATGAATATTTGTTCTATGTATAATAATTACGCAGTAAAAATAAACCGTATCTTTTTCAAAAAAATAGATTTCGTTCTAATTTTCTCGGAAGCTATTAAAGATATTGGAAATATCATTGCAGCATCTGATAGATCTAATTAAATCCTACAACTGTCATATTGAATATTTGTTCTATGTATAATAATTACGCAGTAAAATTAAACCGTATCTTTTTTCCAAAAAAAGATTTCGTTCTAATTTTCTCGGAAGCTATTAGAGATATTGGAAATATCATTGCAGACCTAATTAAACTCTAGAATTATCATAATGAATATTTGTTCTATGTATAATAATTACGCAGTATAATTATAACCCTTTTTCAAAAAATTAGATTTCGTTCTAATTTTCTCTGAAGCTACTAGAGATATTGTAAATATCGTTGCAGTATTTGATAGATCTAATTAAACCCTACAACTGTCATAATGAATATTTGTTCTATGTATAATAATTACGCAGTAAAATTAAACCGTATCTTTTTTCCAAAAAAACGATTTCGTTCTAATTTTCTCGGAGGCTATTAGAGATATTGGAAATATCATTGCAGCATCTGGTAGACCTAATTAAACCCTACAACTGTCATAATGACTATTTGTTCTATAAATAATAATTACGCAGTAAAATTAAACCGTATCTTTTTTCCATAAAATAGATTTCGTTTTAATTTTCTCAGAAGCTATTAGAGATATTGGAAATATCATTGCTGCATCTGATAGACCTAATTAAACTCTACAACTGTTATAATGAATATTTGTTCTATGTATAATAATTACGCAGTAAAACTAAAGCCTATCTTTTTTCCAAAAAATATATTTTCTCCTAATTTTCTCGGAAGCTATTAGAGATATTGGAAATATCATTGCAGCATCTGATAGACCTAATTAAACTCTACAACTGTCATGATGAATATTTGTTCTATGTATAATAATAACGCAGTAAAATTAAACCATATCTTTATTCCAAAAATGATATTTCGTTCTAATTTTCTCTGAAGCTATTAGAGATACTGGAAATATCATTGCAGCACCTGATATAACTAATTAAACCCTACAACTGTCAAAATGAATAGTTGTTCTCTGTATAATAATTACGCAGTAAAATTGAACCATATCTTTTTGCCAAAAAATAGATTTCGTTCTAATTTTCTTGGAAGCTATTAGAGATATTAAAAATATAATTGCGGCATCTGATAAACCTAATTAAACTCTACAACTATCATAATGAATATTTGTTCTATATATAATAATTACGCAGTAAAATTAAACCCTATCTTTTTTCCAAATAATAGATTGTTCTAATTTTCTCGTAGGCTATTAAAGATATTGGAAATATCAATACAACATCTGATAGACCTAATTAAACTCTACAACTGTCATAATGAATATTTGCTCTAAGTATAATAATTATGCAGTAAAATTAAACCGTATCTTTATTCCAAAAAATTGATTTCGTTCTAATTTTCTCGGAAGCTATTAGAGATATTAGAAATATCATTGCAGCATCTGATAGACCTAATTAAACTCTACAACTGTCATAATGAATATTTGTTCTAAGTATAATAATTACGCAGTAAAATTAAACCGTATCTTTATTCCAAAAAATAGATTTCGTTCTAATTTTCTCGGAAGCTATTAGAGATATTAGAAATATCATTGCAGCATCTGATAGACCTAACTAATTAAACTCTACAACTGTCATAATGAATATTTGTTCTATGTATAATAAATACGCTGTAAAATTAAACCGTATCTTTTTTCATAAATAGATTTCGTTCTAATTTTCTCGGAAGCTATTAGAGATACTGGATATATCATTCCAGCATCTGATATACCTATTTAAACCTTACAACTGTCATAATTAATATTTGTTCTCTGTATAATAATTACGCAATAAAATTAAACCATATCTTTTTGCCAAAAAATAGATTGTTCTAATTTTCTCGGAAGCTATTAGAGATATTGGAAATATTATTGCACTATCTGATATACCTAATTAAATTCTACAACTGTCATAATGAATATTTGTTCTATGTATAATAATTAAGCAGTAAAATTAAATCGTATCCTTTTTCCATAAAATAGATTTTGTTCTAATTTTCTCGGAAGCTATTTGAGATATTGGAAATATCATTGCAGCATCTGATAGACCTAATTAAAATCCACAACTGTCATAATGAATATGTGTTCTATGTATAATAATTACCCAGTAAAATTAAACCATATCTTTAAAAAATATAATTTTCGTTCTAATTTTCTCGGAAGCTATTAGAGTTATTGGAAATATCGTTGCAGTATCTGATAGACATAATTAAACTCTACAACTGTCATAATAATTATTGTTCTATGTATAATAATTACGCAGTAAAATTAAACCGTATTTCTTTTCCAAAAAATTAATTTCGTTCAAATTATTTCGGAAGCTATTAGATATATTGGAAATATCATTGCAGTATCTGATAGACCTAATTAAACTCCAGGGGCGTATATTCAGTGTGTGCTAGGTGTGCGCCGCAAACCCTCAGTCAGAGAGAGAAATGCACAATAGTTATAAATAAATTCTGCAGTAAGTGGGAAACGATATTTTTCTTATTGTTTTTAGCCCTGTTATAATATTTTGTATTATAAGTGTTCTGTAGAAGCACTGCACACTCAATAATCAATTGTATCATTATGTAGCATAGCGCGTATGGTGGAGTGGGAGGGCAGACTGTTGCATTTATGGAGCTTGGTGTGCGGCTCTGCAAATGCACACTACTTGCGTTCGTTTTTGGTGCTCATATTTTATATTGGCTAGAAGGTATAAAGTGTCTGCCATTCATTATATGAGCATAATTAAGATTTGCAAGAATTATAATATAGTATCTATTATGAAACCAAATGTTATTAAGTCACTTAATCAGAAATAAGGATTGAGTGCAACCTAAGTCATGGACTTTCTTACCGATAAAACAATAGAAGTAAGTTGAGTTGCCAAGTAACCCAAGTTATACTAACTCAGTTTCATTGACGCTTGTGTCGGGGGAGCATGTGCATTTCCCTTGACTAGATAAATGACTAGTTGGGAATTGTGAGTATATTGTAATTATAATTGTGTTACGGTGTGTTTGCATCTTAATGATGGCATTACCATGGCGATAGGAAAAGAGGGGAGATGGGAGTGAATGTGACATTCACTCCCATCTGCCGGCGGAAGGATACGAGAGAGGCAGCTTCCTGCTGCTACGCTGGTATTCTTAAAAATATCTTTCCCTTGAAAAGCGGCTACGCTGGTATAGACGGTATTTGTGGTTATGTGAGTGATATTGAATTGGCTCATATAACTGTGGTGTAATAGTGGCTGATAAGACAGTGTTACAGGGGGTGGACACATGTTGTGGTGGTGTATTGTGGTAACCGATGATTGTGGCCATGGTAGAGTCTCCGTGAGCTGTGACAGTGACCTTGAGGACTGCTGTGAGGTGCCAGGTGCCACATTATTACACCACCAGGGAAATGTGTTGAGGGGAGCCATTTGAGGCTGAGTGGCCTCAGTTTGCTCTCCATTGAAAAGATCTTGCTGACTAAAAGTTAAACAGAGAGGCTCTTTCTATGATGAAGTCATGAACAAGTTTATATCAAAAATACGAAGAATAAAATTGAATTATAAGTAATCAGGTATGTCAACCACTCAACTGTGTAATTTAGGTGGTAAGCTTAGCTAATCAAAATGAATAAATTTAATTATTCTAAGTTTTCACATAAAATTTACTTTATTTTCCAACTAACTGTATGAATAACTATATAATTGTAATTACACACACACATACACACACACACACACACACACACACACACACACACACACACACACACACACACACACACACACACACATACACACCCACACACACACACACACACACACATACACACACACCTACTCGCGCGTGCACACACACATAAGTAATTAGGTATATGTTAGGTATGGACAGAATCACTGTTCAGCACACCCAGTGACAGAAACCACCATACGCCACTGGAGAGGGTGTGTTTGTGTGGAAGGAAAGGTAATTAAATCTTTTGCAAGATGAGAATGACTGTCTGCATACTTTTAGTACTAAAGAAGGAGAAGTTTATTGTATTAGTTTTGTAGTGACGGCAGTATAGGTGAGCATGTGTCGTGTTAGTAAATAGTATGAAAAAGAAAATAAGAAAATTGTGATACCTTATTGTGTTTGTGTAAGATTGTCCCGCTAACACAGTTTTCTATCCTATTGGTTAAGTAGGCTAATGTCAGTTAAAAAAAATTAAAAAATGAACGGTATCAGCTTTCACAGACATAAAAAAAAAAATATATATATATATATATAATTTGTAAAAGAATATCAAGTCTTCCTCTCTTCACTTAGTTTGCAGTGTTGATGCGTTTGCTAGTGTGAGTGAAGTGTGGGTGAAGTTTGAGTGTGAGTCCGCTTCTGCACCGTGGGGAGATTCAGCGTCAGTCACTTCTTCCCCTCGCCATGAGAGTTGAAATTAATTAGTGACGTGTTTAACAAGTCCACCTCGTTTTTACTTGCTGGTTTTCGTAACTCGACGTAAGTTGTGATAGTGAACAAGATGGTGACAATAACATTACGCAAAAGACATATACGAATGGATGAGCAAAGGATAAAAAAAAACATTGAGAAACTAGTTACAGAATTTTTCGCCTCACTCTTGGCAAACATTGAATAGCAATCGTTTGTGTTTTTTTTTCCATACAAGCATTCCATTTCCTTCAGCTGCGAGGTAATATCTAAGAAAGGAACACAAATGCAATTGCAAGAAAACTATACGATAATAATACTCAATAATAATATCAAGAAAGTAAACAAAAACAAAGCTATTTTTTGTCTGTCAGATTTTTTTGGAAATACAATAAATCGTGTTTAACAAAATACCAACAAGACGGCCATATTGAAAGGAAGAATTTTAAACAAGCTATTTTGTTTCTTTTTCGCTTTCTGGAAATAAGATGTTCCCATGAGAGAAGATCCCAGGCTTCCTTCCACCTTTGTCCTGTTTTAGTCTTCTTACGACACAAAAAACAGTGTTAAACGTCCCCATGTCTCAAGGGAAAGGGTGTGGTACATGAAAAATATGATTCACTGCTCACGAGCGAAAAAGTGAACAAATACACAGAATAATTGTGACATTCTAGGTTTTTGAAGGTCATGAGAATGTTGTTCTGTGGTGGCATAAGCGCCTATTAGAAAGTCTTATGTAAATATGTCCGTCAATGCCTAAGTTTGGGTTCGTGATGCGAAGCTAAGTGAAGCTTTGCAGTTTTTTAAAATATCTGTATTTATTTCAGATTTTCAGTTGTATCTTATGCTCTGTATCGTTTCCAAAGTTGTCGTTACTGTAAAAGAGACATTTAAGGTCTGTTTTTATCATATGCCGGATACAATTATGAGTCAAGGC
Organism: Cancer borealis; assembly: GCA_036785275.1. Classification (NCBI taxonomy): domain Eukaryota; kingdom Metazoa; phylum Arthropoda; class Malacostraca; order Decapoda; family Cancridae; genus Cancer; species Cancer borealis. Next base: position 44,944 of record JAXIVD010003043.1, read on the forward strand.
GTGAACTTCTTATCCTCTTTTGAAATTGCGTTAATGATAAAATTTGCTGATTAGCTGCGATATAAGATTATACCTCGAAAATTCATACTCTGATCCTTTTATGTTCTATAGCTGGCAGTACTCCAAACAGTCTCATTGCAGTATTGAATTATTTGAGCATTTTCCTGAATAAGTAAATGAACGATCACACTATCGCAACTTAACGTTATTCAAATATCTTGGTGATTAACAAACTCCAAATTCAGTTTACAAGTAGTATTAGATATTCACACTTAATGTCTCTGTACCCGTCTTAGGGAGAGAAATAGGAACTGCTGCAGCTGAACGAATAAAGGTAAAGCAGTGAGCAGCAATCTTCTCAATGGCGGCAGGTCAATTTCAGTCCAGTTTGTTATGGCGGCAACTCCTTCCTGGAAAGCGTGATGACCTCTAGAGACAAGAAGAATTAATTAACGAAGGGAGCCTCGGAGTGCACTAGACGCATGTAAGCCGGCAGTAAATGTCCACCAGGAATCAGAAGCTGCGCTAATTACCTGAAACGATAACAATCATTCTTCACTTCGGGTTGTTGATTATATCATTGCTATTATTATAATTATTATTATTATTATTATTGTTATTATTATTATTATTGTTGTTGTTATTATTGTTATTGTTATTGTTATTATTATTGATATTATCATTGTTATTATCATTATTATTATTATTATTATTATTATTATCATTATTATTATTATTATTATTATTATTCGTAGTAGCAGTAGTAGTAATAGTAGTAGTAGTAGTAGTAGTAGTAGTAGTAGTAGTAGTAGTAGTAGCAGTAGTAGTAGTAGTAGTAGAAGTAGTTGTATTAGTTGTAGTAGTTGTAGTAGTTGTAGTAGTAGTAGTAATAGTAGTAGTAGTAGTAGTAGTAGTAGTAGTAGTAGTAGTAGTAGTAGTAGTAGTAGTAGTAGTAGTAGTAGTAACAGTAGCAGTAGTAGTAGCAGTAGCAGTAGTAAGCAGTAGTAGCAGTAGTAGTAGTAATAGTAGTACTAGTAGTAGTAGTAGTAATAGTAGTAGTAGTAGTAGTAGTAGTAGTAGTAGTAGTAGTAGCAGTAGTAGAAGTAGTTGTAGTAGTTGTAGTAGTTGTAGTAGTAGTAATAGTAGTAGTAGTAATAGTAGTAATAGTAATAGTAGTAGTAGAAGTAACAGTAGCAGTAGTAGTAGTAGTAGCAGTAGTAAGCAGTAGTAGTAGTAGTAGTAGTAGTAGTAGTAGTAGTAGTAGTAGTAGTAATAGTAGTAGTAGTAATAGTAGTAGTAGCAGCAGCAGTAGTAGTTTTCCAGCACTATACCTTTATAATCCTTCTTCGATATGTGCGACAACGCAGAACCATCATTCAAGCTCACGATGAAATATCTGCCGACGCCCAAAAGAACTTAAGAGCGAGAAAGCAGCTTTGTGGGAGAAGTAATACCTCGTAACCTGCCTCCGTCAGCAGCGGTAAAGCGACAGCCACCGAAGCTTTACATATTTAAGGAAGTGAAAAATGTTTACAATTTTTCACGCGAGAACAGATCCATTGTGGCCGGTCTTCATGAGCCATTCTTCAGCATGTCGACCATCCGTGGTGCTGATGCGAAGAGGAGGAGGAGGAGGAGGAGGAGGAGGAGGAGGAGGAGGAGGAGGAGGAGGAGGAGGAGGAGGTGGTGGTGGTAAAAGGAGGAAAAAGTGCAAAATTAATAAAAGTTGAATGGAGGAGAAGGAAGAGGACGGAGTATGAGAACACAATCAGGTAACAGGAAACATGTTGGCTTGTAGTGATTACTTATATTTTATTAGATCAGACTTTTCTACAGACGGTGACTACTATAACGAGGAGGACAGAAACGGAGGGGGAAAGGAGGAGGAATAAAATGTCCACGAGAAGAAATGAAAGCTTAGAGGAGTGGAGGCAGGCAGAAAAGGAATTAGGCAAGTAATGAATTAGGAAGTTTGGAAGAAAAATGAAATAAATGGTTGTTGAGGCAGTTGATTAAGAATGAGACAATGCTTGACTGTAGTGAAGGAAATTACTTGTACCAGAACAGTGGAACAAAATGGGGTAGGAAATGGATATCTTTTCTTACCTGCCTGTCAAAAGGTAGCTGAGTCTAGCAGCAGGTAGGAGTAGTGCTGAAATGGATCCTTTTGGTGCTGAGCAGGATAAGGGGGACTAGGATGCAGGAAAGGGGTGAGGGGAAGGGGTGGGAAGGGAGTGACGCTGCGTGAGAAAGAACGGAGGACAGACATAAAAAAAAAAGGTGGGGATATCAGATGAAAAAAAAAGTTAGCTGGTGACTATAAAAGGTTTGCGAGGGAAAACGGTTAATCTTTTGGTGGAGGTTTTTTCAGATGGATGTAGAGGGGTTGAGTGCCACTGAAGAAAGGTGGTGGCTCCTGTGAAAGGCTTCGGGGGCTAGTGAAACTGACCCGAATTGTGAAGCTCTCCCCCTTTGAAGCATAAAGAACCATGGGGATACCTGCACCATAAAAAAAAAAAATGAAAAAATAAAAAAAATACTGGTATTTTTCGTAACTAAAAATGCTGTATGTTTTTATTCTCTCTCTCTCTCTCTCTCTCTCTCTCTCTCTCTCTCTCTCTCTCTCTCTCTCTCTCTCTCTCTCTCTCTCTCTCTCTCTCTCTCTCTCTCTCTCTCTCTCTCGCTCTCGCTCTAGCTCTCTCGCTCTCGCTCTCGCTCTCGCTCTCGCTCTCGCTCTAGCTCTCTCTCTCTCTCTCTCTCTCTCTCTCTCTCTCTCTCTCTCTCTCTCTCTCTCTCTCTCTCTCTCTCTCTCTCTCTCTCTCTCTCTCTCTCTCTCTCTCTCTCTCTCTCTCTCTCTCTCTCTCTCGCTAGTTGAATTAATGAAAGCTACACTGCGTCATTTGTTCGAGTATCTCTGCCTTTCTTTTATCTTTCTTTCTTTCAATAAAAATTAAGCAATATTACCAGGTTAAAATCTGAACTTACTGTACTGTCCAATAAGATAATCAAAGATAGTGACATTGATGAAGATGTATAAGAGTAGCACTGATTTAGACTAAGATATGTAGGTGATGTAGCTTTCACCCGAGTTGCCTTTGACGTTAGAATAAAACATACGATGGTGGCAAAATAGCGTGTAATTAATATGTGAAACATTCCAACACCTGTACCTTGACAACTGATACCTTGATGCAGTGAATAGTGTCATTATAAATCTGTTACCGAATGTTTTAGAAAGGTGGAAACAATTATATTTTATTGTAGAAATATTGCATCATGATATTGTGTTTCGCTTGGCTCAATATATAAAGGTGAAAGAAATTGACAGCGGTTAGACAGATGGGCGTGGGTCAACCTTTGAAGAAATCAGGTATGTTTAGTCAGGTAAATAATTTGTTTCAGCTAATGATAGACCGAAGGAAAGTTAACAAAGAGATTAAATTATTGTGTTACAGCCGCCTGACCTCACTAAATAAATTGTTTTTGTCTCTCTCTCTTTCTTTTTCTTTTTTCTCTCTCTCTCTCTCAAGTGATATCAATCAGTATTTAACGTCGTGCCACAGTAAAATTGATTAATTGTATTATATTTATAGTTCGCTAATTGTTATGGTTTCAAATTACTCCAAAACTTTCTGCAAGATGAAGGAAATAAAAATGATGCTATAATTCTCTCGAGTCTTTAAAGTTTTACTTGCAGGACTTCTGAATATTTTCTTCTAAACGAGTTATGCCACATTTTTCTCCTGTTCTGAATTTCTTAAACTATTGTTGCCTGCCTGTGTGTGTGTGTGTGTGTGTGTGTGTGTGTGTGTGTGTGTGTGTGTGTGTGTGTGTGTGTGTGTGTGTCTGTGTCTGTGTCTGTGTCTGTGTCTGTGTCTGTTTATGTGTGTATGTGTATGTGTATGTGTATGTGTATGTGTATGTGTGTGTGTATGTGTGTGTGTGTGTGTGTGTGTGTGTGTGTGTGTGTGTGTGTGTGTCTGTGTCTGTGTCTGTGTCTGTGTCTGTGTCTGTGTCTGTTTATGTGTGTATGTGTATGTGTATGTGTATGTGTATGTGTATGTGTATGTGTGTGTGTATGTGTGTGTGTATGTGTGTGTGTGTGTGTGTGTGTGTGTGTGTGTGTGTCTGTGTCTGTGTCTGTGTCTGTGTCTGTGTCTGTGTGTGTGTGTGTGTGTGTGGGTGTGTGTGTGTGTGTGTGTGTGTATCTGTGTCTGTGTGTGTGTGTGTGTGTGTGTGTGTGTCTGTGTCTGTGTCTGTGTATGTGTATGTGTCTGTGTATGTGTATGTGTATGTGTCTGTGTCTGTGTCTGTGTCTGTGTCTGCGTCTGCGTCTGCGTCTGCGTCTGCGTCTGCGTCTGCGTCTGCGTCTGCGTCTGCGTCTGCGTGTGCGTGTGCGTGTGTGTGTGTGTGTGTGTTTGTGTTACTTATGCATCATTCTGAGGAGTATTGTTGTTAGTAATGATAAGGATTCCTCTGCTAAGTGTTCCTAAAACGTGCATTTCCTCTGTCTCTTTATGCATTATTGTACAGAGAGTTGATGTCCTTGAAAGTCCTCGTAACCTGATCTTAATGGTGTTAAGAACTTGTATAATACTCTCGTTTGACTTTCATGGCTCACACTATACGTAGCAAATGTCATTCAAACTTGAAACACTTTACTAAATCCTTGAAGTTGGTCGTTCTCCTCGTCTTGAAAAGTTTGTCTTGATATAAGATGGAAAATCAAGGGGAAGGTGAAATACTTTATGATTTAAGATTATGTGCAGATGGGTAAAATATTTAAGGTTGTGTTTGGCTTATGATTGAATAATATCTCTCTTTTTACCATTCTTTATTTGTTATTTCTACGTCTTGGCATAATGTCCTTATAGGCTATTCCTGGAGGCATTGATGCTCGTCGTGGCACAGGTAGGAATACTTAGGTGATGTATGTGTGATTATTGCTGTTTTATAGATTTTCGAGACCTTCATTGTATCTAGGAAGTGACTCTCGACAGGCTATAATCTCACTTCTTGTTCGAAAGAGACAATAAGGACAAGTCTTAGAACACTATTATATTCTCATCTTGTATTATGAATTTATCTTTTTCCCACTCCTTTGCTTCCCTTCACCTTCCTACTCTCCAGAACTTTCTTCTTTATCTTTATTTCCTTCATTTCCTTCCAATCAGAAATCGGTATTGACTTGATTCCTGGAACAAGAAAGCACTAGATTATTGAAGGAAAATGTTAAGCTTCGTCCTTCTTCGTACTGTGAAATGATTGAAGGTTTCTTTCATGCGCCTTACAGATCCCGATAGAGTTTTGTGTGCTTGGGAAGGGAGTGTGAGCGGCAGTATTTAAAGTTTTTTTCAGTTCGATCTCTATCCTGATTAACCTTATTGTGTGACGTTTTTGCTCGTTAACAAGGCTGGTAATGTAGTTTCCTTTTTTATTTGCGTCAGAGTTGAAATTGCAGCAGAGTATCAGAATCGCATATCCCTGTTGATTCTAAGCGAAATGAAAAATATATAATAAGAAAAGAACCCATTTCACTTTAGACAGTAGAATAATGTTCCTGTTTTC
>JAXIVD010003044.1:0-7500 GCA_036785275.1 Cancer borealis
CTGTTAACTCTGTTCCTGGCACTAATACATTACTCTCTAGGTCTCAGGTTCTGACTTACCAACAACCCTAAGTCTTTTTCCGAATGTGATTTACCTATATCTAATCCATCTGGAGTATATCTATTTCCTGCGTTGTGTATACTTATGTGAAGTGTACTACACTTGTTAATATTAAAATCCATCAGCCATTAGACCGCCCATTCATGCATTCTGCTTAGTTCACCCTGTAATACCATAGCTTCTCGGTCCGAACCAATTTGTCTCCCTATCTTAGTGTCATCTACAAATTTACTAATGTTGCTACATATCCCAAAATCAGAATAATTTATATAGATAATGAAAAGTAATGGGCCAAATACAGACCCATGGGGGACTCCAGTATTTACTATACCCCAGTTAGACTTCTTATAATTTATCTGAACCGTATGTTCCCTGCCACTAAGCCATGCTATAGTCCAATTATGAATCCTACCATCCATTTCGTGGTCATTCACTTTCATAAACCGTCTCTCGTGATTCACCCTGTCAAACGCCTTGCTGAAATCTAGTTACATTACGTCATAGTTTATGCCTTTATCTATTGCCTCATAGACTGCCTTCTAAAAAGATAAATGATAAGTGTGACACAATTTACCTTTAGTTAACCCATGCTGAGAGTAATTAATTAATTTATATAGCTCTAAATGCTGCCATACTTTCCTGGAAATAATAGATTCTAACATTTAACCTATTACTGATGTCAGACTAATTGGCCGGTAATTACTCATTACGGTTTTATCACCCTTCTTAAAAATTGGAATAATGTTCACCGGTCTCCATAAACTAGGTACGTCTCCTGAGGTTATTGACTTAGTATTATATCGCTTAGTATTACACTAATTGTGTTCTTACACGCCTTTAATACATGAGGAAATATTTCATCTACTCCCAGTGATTAATTTATCCTAAGCTTATCTATTCTCTTGAAATACCTGCTGACTTGTTATGTTAATGTTCGTTAATCTTTGGTCTTCCCTCTCCCTGAACACTTGGTCTGCCTCAAATATTGTTAAGTTCTCCTGCATAAATACTGATAAGAAATACTGATTTAAAGCTTTTAAATCAGTTTTCCCACTTTTAAATATTTTGTAGATTCCTCTTTTCATCCATATCAAGTGTTTTAGCCTATCTGTCATCCACTTCAGATAATTTATATTTGACCTTATACTTCTGTTGGGGATAAACATTTTTTGTCCTATCAACAACTCTCTAACTAGTTTGTCATACTCATTCTCAACATTATGTTGCCTGTCATTATCTGACCACTTTCTGACATTTATCTCCCCTTTCATCTTTCATCTTTCAGCTTGATCCAAATAGTATTGGACTTCACCTCCTTTGTGTGTATCAACAGTTGAAATCTGACCTAACCATACCCTACTTAATCCCCCTTTCCTGATGGGAGGCATTGTTCACACCTCTTGCCTAACCTGATTTCTCCATGCCTTCCCAGCACCTTACCTGATATACCTGACCATAGTTAGCTCTCCTAAAGTCTAGTATTTGTACGTGATTGAAAGGGATCTTGATATCCCACTTAATTTTAAAATATATTTCTTGGTGATCACTGACTGCTGCCTAGTTTTCCACCAATTTCCATATTTCAGACCAAGTTATCTCTTTTAGTTATAACTAAATCCAGAATGCTATCTGCTTAAAAGAAAATTATCTTGTATTATATCAATGAATTCTTCCGATTTGTGATCTTCAGCTATGATCCAGTCTACATATTTGTAATTAAAATCCCCCATAATACACATTTCCTTACTTTACTGCTGCATTAATTTTCCTGAAATAATAGCGTGGACGTCTCTCTAGATAGATTAGGTAGTCTACAGATATTATCTTCTCCCTCCTGTTAATAAGTTCTACCAATATTAATTTACTGTTGATATCCAATTTCACTTCACTGCTGTCCCCTCCTCCTACCATGCCTATTCTACCTTTACGATATACATTGTACCCGTTGATTTCAAATTCTGTTGCAAAGTATTTATTGGCCTACTCTAACAATGTTTCCGTGATAACAACATCTAACTTTTCTACTCACAAGTTTTCATCCCTGTCATATTCTAAATCTTGCTGCCTTTTCTCCTGTTCTTACCAATAGTACTCCCACCTTCATCATCAAACTTATTGATTTTCTGCTTCACACTTTCCTGCTCTAAAAAAAATCCTGGCCCTCATCTCACTCTATAATTTCCAAGCTATATATATATATATATATATATATATATATATATATATATATATATATATATATATATATATATATATATATATGTATATATATATATATATATATATATATATATATATATATATATATATATATATATATGTATATATATATATATATATATATATATATATATATATATATATATATATATATATATATGTATATATATATATATATATATATATATATATATATATATATATATATATATATGTATATATATATATATATATATATATATATATATATATATATATATATATATATATATATATATATTGTTACGGTCACACCGTAAGGACACGGTTCTTATGCCCTAGTGCCGGGTGTTCACTTATGTACAACCCAGTCACAACCACGTTACGGGCGTTTACAAACTGTAGTGCTGATGTTTATACGTTTTAACCCTTTTAACCCACCAAAGGACAAGGAAAGTCGACTATCCCGTAGTCCTAGTCTTCTCCGAGGGCCACGCGCCGGCGGCTGGACAACAGGCTATAAATAGGAGTGCCCGGTTAAGGAACCTGTGTACCCTTTCAGCCAATACACAGCACCTACAGTCACCCCGTTAACGTTAAGAAATCGTCAGTCCTTTTTACCCTCCAAAGGACAAAGAATCTCCCAGCAATAACCACCTTCTCGTCCTTACATTCTAAAGAGACTTACAGCGAGCACTAGATTAGTGCCTAGACAAGGCGCTATCACTTCAACCAGAATACCGCCCACAAGGTGTCTTTCCACCCACTTCTGGTTGAACAATATCTCCTCTCGACTCAACTAACACCCTGCAAAGTAGCCTCCCGCAAGGGGACTCCTTACAGTGCGTTATATAAGTCGTAATAAATCAACCCTAAGACGGGATTACTCCTCGTCTGTGTTATCCAACAAGAGGCCCCAGATGAGAGGCTCTCTCTCTCACAATGAGGACAACGAAAACAACGAAGACAAAACAGACAACGCAGAAACTACTTCCCAAGACTTAAAAGCCTGACAATATCCAGAACCTCCTTTCGAGAACTTTCTGGATACTGAACCCTAGGTGGAGTTCACCGCCAGCTAGATGTTAATTTTACTGCCAACACACTCGTCTCAGCTCTCGGCCCGGTAACCTGGTCCTCGTATAGACAGGGCTTTACTGTCTAGCTACACAAATTATCCCTGAACTAACAGGCCAGTCTTAAAACCCACTCCCTTAAATATGAGGAGGTTACAGACGAAATAATGCCAAATTGGGGAGAGCGAGTGTACGTGATGTGTTCCTACAGGCAGCTGGTCGGTAACTGACTAGTAATGGGCGCTTTGTGAACGAATCGGTTCATAGAGCCGGCTCCTCCAGATGAACGAGAAGAGCCGGATCTTTCTCGAGAGCCGTTTGGGATTTTTTTGAGAGCCGTTAATTTTTTTTTTCTAGTTTTTCCATATTTTTGCAATTTTCTAACAAAATGCAAAAATTACCGATTGTTAATAATTATAGTAATGATAATAATAATAATACTTACGAGAATGAAGCCTATTCATAGAAATTATATAGTAAAATAGTTAAGTTACCCCTTCAAGTTAACAAAGAAAACTGTATTTCCAAGTGCTTTGGCTTCTAGCAAAGAGGGGTAACTCAACACATAAAACACATATATATGAATAATTCAGAAAATATATGGTGTATATGGCAGGCCAATGATGTGGAATGTACACTATAATATTCCCTACAACATATCGGTAAATGAAGACAATCTGATAATATTAAGAGGTCAAATTAAATTATAGAACTCGTCTCAAAATAGTGTACATATCGTACAAATCAAGTATATTTTTTTCCATAGTTAATTTTTGAACACAAAACTAATTTTCTCATTATAGCTCGAGAACCATAAGATATACGTACAATGACTACGAATAGACAAAGAGTGAATAGGAATCCAACTTTCTGTTGCAACATTTTAAAATGAAATTACTCTTTATATAATGAAGGAAATTTTTTTTTTCACCTGAGTAAAATAAAAAAAAATAACTACACTAGCTGATACGCCTTTTTAAATTATTTAAATGATTATAGGTGCATTTTTTCTGTCAAACTAATCGTTAAGGTTTTTTCCTTATAACTCGAAAACTATGAAATTGACGTAAAATTATTAGGAGTAATTAGGGAAGTTAAATGAAACAAGCTTTCTTTTCATTCTATTGAAAATGAAACTCAATGATAAATGACCATCGAAAAAAAAAATTTCTTAACTATTAGCGTTATTCAAAATCAGACTACACCGGCTGAAAGGCGTTTTGAAGATAAGAAAATAACTATTTAACATAATTTTTGTCAAACTAGTATTTAACATTTCGTTTTGTAAAAACGAAAACTATGGAGTTTAAGTCAAAAAATCTGCGAATAATTAAAATAAGGAAATAAATATATATATATTTTTTGGACCATCAGAACATGTAAACAGTTTATAAATAATGAAAGCATTAAAAGAAAAAAGTTTTTGGCGTAAAGTTAGATTAAATTACATGATTTGATAGAACTTTTAAAATTACATCAATTAGCATAAGTGCATTTTTTCTGTACGACTAATAATTACGCGATAAAAGACAGGTTAACTACGTTGATAATTTGAGGGGTGGTAGGGTACCCCACCACCCCTCAAACTCGCATTACATAACAGTCAACCGTCGCGCGCGCGCGCTCTCTCTCTCTCTCTCTCTCTCTCTCTCTCTCTCTCTCTCTCTCTCTCTCTCTCTCTCTCTCTCTCTCTCTCTTAGTGATGGGCGTTACGGCTCTTTTCCGAGAACCGAGTCTTTCGTTCTCGTTCACTCCAAAGAGCCGGCTCTTCCGGCTCCCAAACGGCTCTCAAATATTTTATTTTAGTTCCCCATATTCTGTTTATAGTCTTTATAATTTAGAAAGAATTTCTTAGGATAACTTGGCTAGTTAGCTTTCAAAACCTACTGAATTAAGGAAAGGTGAAAAATCTTTAAAAAAACGTTTGTTCATTTATTTTAATTTAAACCAAATTTATATCAAATCATAGACTAAATCAAATGTACCTGTTATTTAATTAAAAGGTTAAAAAGCCTTAAAAAAATTACTTTAATTAATACCAATCATAGAAAACATTAATGAATTTATACACAATCCACCTAAACAACTTGTTTCACAGTTTCAGACATGCAGTGTATTCAAACTGAGAGGAATTTCTCTGACTTAATAATAATACCCATAAGCATTATTAAAGATAAAGTTAAAATTAAAACATAAGATATAGTTAAAGTTAAATCAAATACAATGCTTCTCAAGTTTTCATTTTTTTTTTTCATTATTTATATACCGGTTACGTGTTTTGAGGCTTGAAAACATAAAAAACATAATTTAGTTGAGAAATAAAGTCTATAAAAATTAGTTATCTACATGTCTGTACAGTGTACACACTTTCACAAACTCGGTCACACACACATACACAGACAGACAGACCGACAGACAAACACACACACACAAACATAATATCTATTTCCTTTCCTATCTAATATCTATATATCTATCTTAAAGATAGATATATAGATATCTTAAAGATAGATAGATAGATAGATAGATAGATATTAGATAGGAATGGAAATAGATATTATATTTGTGTGTGTATGTGTGTGTGTGTGTGTGTGTGTGTGTGTGTGTGTGTGTGTGTGTGTGTGTGTGTGTCTATCTGTCGGTCTGTATGTCTCTGTATGTGTGTGTGTGTGACTGAGTTTGTGAAACTGTGTACAGACATATAGATAACTAATGTTTTTAGACTTTGTTTCTCAACTAAATTATGTTTTTTATGTTTTCAACCATCAAAACACGTAACCGGTTTATAAATACTGAAGAAAAAAAAATTTCTAACAAACTTTTTGGCGTATATTTAGATTAAATTATATGAATATATAGAACTTTTAAAATCACATCATTTAGTATTAGTGCATTTTTTCTGTACGACTAATATTTACACGACAAAAGACAAGAATTAATGTTTATGGTTGGGTGGGGGTGTGGGGTTACGTAATAACGGTTATCTCTCTCTCTCTCTCTCTCTGTCTCTCTCTCTCTCTCTCTCTCTCTCTCTCTCTCTCTCTCTCTCTCTCTCTCTCTCTCTCTCTCTCTGATAGATAGATATTAAATGAGAAAGAAAATAGATCATATGTTTGTGTGTGTGTGTGTGTGTGTGTGTGTGTGTGTGTGTGTGTGTGTGTGTGTGTGTGTGTGTGTGTGTGTGTGTGTGTGTGTGTGTGTCTGTCTGTCTGTTTGTCTGTCTAACAGACAGAAAACTCCATAGTTTTCGTTTTTACAAAACGAAATGTTAAATACTAGTTTGACAAAAATTATGTTAAATAGTTATTTTCTTACCTTCAAAAGGCCTTTCAGCTGGTGTAGTCTGATTTTGAATAACGCTAATAGTTAAGATTTTTTTTTTTTCGAGGGTCATTTATCATTGAGTTTCATTTTCAATAGAATGAAAAAAAAGTTTGTTTCATTTAACTTCCCTAATTACTCTTAATCATTTTACGTCAATTTCATAGTTTTCGAGTTATAAGGAAAAAACCTTAACGATTAGTTTGACAGAAAAAATGCACCTATAATCATTTAAATAATTTTAAAAGGCGTATCAGCTAGTGTAGTTATTTTTTATTTTTATTTTACTCACAGGTTATGAAAATAAAAATTTCCTTCATTATATAAAGAGTAATTTCATTTTTAAATGTTGCAACAGAAAGTTGGGTTCCTATTCACTCTTTGTCTATTCGTAGTCATTGTACGTATACCTTATGGTTCTCGAGCTATAATGAGAAAATTAGTTTTGTGTTAAAAAATAAACTATGGAAAAAAATATAATTGATTTGTACAATATGTACACTATTTTGAGACGAGTTCTATAATTTAATTTGACTTCTTAATATTATCAGATTGTCTTCATTTACCGATATGTTGTAGGGAATATTATAGTGTACATTCCACATCATTGGCCTGCCATATACACCATATATTTTCTGAATTATTCATATATATGTGTTTTATGTGTTGAGTTACCCCTCTTTGCTAGAGGCCAAAGCACTTGGAAATACAGTTTTCTTTGTTAACTTGAAGGGGTAACTTAACTATTTTACTATATAATTTCTATGAATAGGCTTCATTCTCGTAAGTATTATTATTATTATCATTACTATAATTATTAACAATCGGTAATTTTTGCATTTTG
>JAXIVD010003044.1:10000-50489 GCA_036785275.1 Cancer borealis
GCACCCATGCACGCATGCACCCCCCCCACACACACACAAACACACACACACACACACACCTCCCCTGCAGCTCTGGCTCAGCACGGGTGATGAGGTGGGTGACATAATCAGTGTCGGCAGGGATGTGAATGTGACCCTTAGCCTCACAGCGACGGATGCCAGCGTATAGGGCAGCCACAAAGCCCTTGTCTTTGCTGCCCATTTCCATGTTATTGCCACTGCCACCAACCTGACCCACCAGGATGTCAAAAGCCCGGTGGACCTGATGGAAGAGGGAGATGAATAGAGGTTGTAATTATGGATAACTATGAGACAGGGTGAGAAGAGTACATGGGAAACAGGTGAAAATGGTAGTGTAGGGGACAGGTGAAAAATGAAGTGGTAACATGAAATTGGAACATAAGGATAAATACTTATAGAAAAACACACAGATATATACACATACCTTATTTTTGCATTCCTGACAAAACCGGTGTTTGCGGAGGTAGTTGTCGAGTGTGGAGAGCAGCTGGTCAGGACAGACTAAGGTGACAGTCTTGCGGCAAGTGTTGTCCATGATGTCCCACACCTCTCGCCACGACCGACCTCCAGGCCGGCACCGCACTCCCTCCATGGAGTGCAGCACGCAGCGGCCAGACTTCTTCAGCTTGGGAATGTTGTCCAGCATTGCACTCAAGGACAAGCTGAAGGAGGAAAGCAGGAGGTGGTGGTAAAGGATCACTGTATGTCTTCTATGTTCAAACCTATAGGTGCATGTATATCATTATATTATATGATTCTAGGACCAAAGTACGTATGGAGTACGTATGGAAATAGTTCAAATGGATGCGCAATTGTTCGTAAGCAAATGTTCATAAGGGATAAAGTTTGTTTGAAAAAACTTTGTACGCTAAAGTTCATATGCAGATGGTCATATGGTACATATGTACGTATGTAAAATATTCGTAATGATCTAACCTAACCTAACGCGTACGAACATTTTTCTAACAAACATTGGCACGACGAACATATAACTTAACAAATTTTTTCTATTATGAACTTTTGACATAACAAACTTTATACCCTACGTACTTTATCCTGACGTACTTTGGGCATACGAACTTTATGCTACGAATTATTGCCATACGTTTTTTCTATACAAACTTTTGTCCAGAACCCATATTATACTATATACCGTATTTGACGGCATATAAGACGCACTTTTTTCCCCAAAAAAACTCCCAAAATCACCCCTGCATCTTATATGTGAAGACAAGGTCTCTGACGCTCACTACAGATGGTCATTTCTACCTACAGTAGTCTGGCTCCATTAATAATATTACCAGTACTTACTGAAACATTATTACTGTGCATTATTATCTTACATTACATTACATTACATCTGTACTGAAAAGAAATATCGTAAAGAATTATGGTACTTACGGTATACCAATAAACACCTAGGTAAGTTTGGTGGCTGAGCACCATCTATTATCACATATGGGAAACCGCTAAGTTGTCAGTTTGTGTATTATGAGTGCATACCAGCTTAATAATATTTTCTATTTTCTGTTATTCATAAGGTGTTCTGGCTTGTATTGCAATTTTTTGTAATATAATGATAGCTTGCCATAAAAGAACTATGCTGAAATATACTAATACGTACACTAAAAACTTTTTATCCCTGAATATGCCCTGCTAAATTAGGGGTGCGTCTTATATGCTTGTGCGTCTTTTATGCCGTCAAATACGGTATATACTGTCAACCCTCGATTTAACGGACCCCAATTTAACGGACTTCGGATTTAACTGCAGCTAGCGGACAATCAACCCAGATTCGGACTAAAGTCCATTAGTGTAAAAGAAAGTCCGGTAGGTGGCGGTCGCGTGGGTAACATAATTCGTTAAAATCTAGTGTGAAACGCCCAACTTTTGGGTAATGAAATATAAAAACCTTATATACCCAAACCTGATCGAACCAAACCTAGCATAACCTAATCTAACCATAACCTAACGTAACCTAACCATAGCCTAACATAACATAATTAACCTAACATAACTAGGTAAACAATGGTGAGCACCGCCTGAAATCTTCACAGATGTATTGAGTACACTAGGTAGAGTATGTACGACTTCATATTTATATCGATATCGTCCGAGGAGTAGGTATGCAGATTTGCCCAAATACTTTTTGGCTTACCTTAAGGGGATCGACTGGGTTGATGCAATTTGCATGATTGGTATATCCTATGGGTCTGAAATTTTAGTATGTTATTTGTATATGTTTACTTATCACTTCATGTGAATTTCATGAGATTTAGCTGACAACTACTGATACCAAGGAGTAACTTATAAAAAAAAAAGCAAAAATTAAATTTGCCTCAGCCTTTGTTTATCATCCAGTTGATTTGAAAAAAATACCATATAAACCTTTTATGTACTTCTACAATTTTTATTGTTATTTTTTTTTTTTTCATCTTGGTAAATAAAAACAAAAAAATTACATATTATTTTCGGTCACTATATTTCCGTTATTTTTCTAAAATTTTACAATTTTCTCAGATGCAAAAATCGATTTTTGTATTTACTATTTATTGATGCAAAGCAATATACAATCAAATTTATAGTAAAGTCTGTAAGGCTTTTCAAACCCGGAAAAAACTAATTTCAAGATAACGGCTGTCAAAGATTTTTATCTATGTCCTCTGTGTCTTGCCACTTGTTTTTGATTGATTGGCACAAAATCTTCACATATCATTGCTTATACCTTCTACTTTGTAGAGAACTGGAATAAGCATCTGGTCACCCCTTCAAAAAGGTATTAGTCACTCAATGGTGAGGGTCTCAGAAGGCGCCACTTTTCTCTTTGTTGCCAGATTTATTCCTAGAAGTCTCCTGCTTGATATTTTTCGTCCTTCTCCTTAGTTTTTTTATTAGGACACTTATTCCACACCTTCGAGTGCAAAAACTCATTGAGATTTTGGGTAGCTCCCTTCACACACCTCTTGGAATGAGTTGAGTCAGTGGTCACCACCAGCCACACGTTCTCTCACACACACACACACACAGCAGAGAAGAGGGATGCCAAATGGCAAAATGTGGTAAAAGAATATAACTTATAACGTGATTTATGCGAATAATACCAGTGTCACCATATACCACGTGGAAAGGCACGTGAGGCAGTGATGCAACACCGCGGGACATTTAAATTTTGCTCTGGTGAGGCTGGTTTTTAAATTTTGCGGAAAAAATAGTCTCCGTCAGACAGTTCAGACCCTTTCCCACACACTGAGTGCAAAAAGTCATTTTCGTGTGTTTCAAAAATAATCGTCGAAAAATACACCCAGTCGATCCCCTTAACCTAAGTTGTATGGACAGTATTTACAGTTGCACTCAATGGTTACTCCGTCTGAGTGCAGCCATTGATATTTATGCTCCGCCCACAATCAGCTGATGTACCTAGGCTCCGCCTCCCTCCTTCTTCTAGGCATCAATGTTGAAACCACCATGGCGTCTAATAAGTGTGCGTAGCTAGGTTACGTTATTATTATTATTTTTTTTTTTTTTTTTATCTATTACCCATGGTGCCGTGCCGGTAGGCTTCAGGGAGGTTAAATAAGGTTAGCCTACTAATTTTTAAGGCACGGACTATTTATTTCTGGGCAAAGTATGATGCTTTTTCATTTCAAGAAACCTAACCTAACCCAAACCCTAAACTAACACTAACCCCAACCTAACCCTAACCCCACCCTAACCTAACATTGCGGGGCTGTAACCAGATAGTACTGGTCTTACCTACTGAGGTGGTAGGTATACAAAAATTGAAACAAATGTTTTTAATAGTTTCCAGAAGTTAATATATATTGCATGATATTCTGCAATCTTAATTCTATCTGACATGTAAGTATTAACCTCGAGAGAAGATGCTACACACACTTATTAGACGCCATGGGGGTTTCAACACTGATGCCTAGGAGGGAGGCGGAGCCTAGGTTCAGTCGCGGACAAAAGTCCTGCGTCTCTTCCAATCCCAGCGTGAGGCCGAGCCACCTGAAGTTCGAACAAACGGAGTACTAAACCAAGAGATGGCACATTTGAAGTGTTTAAGTGCTGTTTGTGTACTGAACGTAAGATTGTAACCTTAAGCTGATAACATTATGCTGCTAATGATAGATAGTTATTAAGATGTGACACGTCAAAATGTAAATAAATGGGTATGATTTACACAGGAGTGGCAGGCAGTCGTGCTGTTAAAAGTTTCATGTCTCGTGACCAGCAGGGATAAACTAAACATGGCGTTAGATTATAGGAAACAAATGAAGAAATACACATATACGTGTGTGTGTGTGTGTGTGTGTGTGTGTGTGTGTGTGTGTGTGTGTGTGTGTGTGTGTGTGTGTGTGTGTGTGTGTGTGTGTGTAATAATAATAATAATAATAATCGGTTTATTGTTGAGGCAGTCAAGGACTGAAAATATACATTTGGGGAAAATTTAAACAGAAGTAAATCTAACCTATAACTAGCTCTTACAGTATATCTAACTTATTACTAACTCTTACAGTATATTTATCTATCTATTTATCTCTACATGTAAAACTATTTAGAGCGCGTTGATGGCTCGCACTATGGTTGGTATCGCACTGTTTTTATAGCAGTCCGTGCGTATCGCCCTCAAAGGTGTGAGTTTATTTTGGTGTCTGGTGACACGGGTTGGGGCTGGAGCGTCAGACGGCAGAAGGTCACGGTGTCGGGGATGATGTAGCAGGCTGCGGCTGAATCCGTGTAAGACTTCCCGTTGCCTCGCGGACAACTTCGGCAGACTGAGGGTGGTCAGGGCGTCGTCGTAGTTGACATAAGCAGGGCCTAAGATGACCCTACACGCCCTTTTCTGCACTCTCTCAAGTTGCAGCTGTTGTGTGAGGTTGAGAGAGGGTGACCATGCTGGGGAGGCATACATGAGTTTGGGGAGGATGAAGGATGTGTATACTCCCTTTAACTCATCAGCCGGTGTGAAGGACTAGGCCGACAGAGGTCTGGAGATGGTACGAGACTTGCTCGAATTAATCCCCTCACGTTGCCAGGTGGCGTTCTACCCCTATTATGGTTGGTCAGGAGGAGGGAAAAACATAAGTAACATTAATCCACTTTAATATGTCAACGCTGATGTATGAATAATCTCAGATAGAGACGGAACACATATGGGTTGCAGGTAGTAAGTGTCCCAGAATCCTCGAGACGTCTTGAGCGTAGATTAGGTGGTGGTGGTGAAGGACTACAGCGTCTTGATAATAGTTCCTTGTAAGTGGTGACAGTCACAGATACAGCGGTTGAATGAGGGCAGTGCCGGCCAGGGCTAGAGACGGCAACAGCCCCGAGAGGTGAGGAGATTCGCCGGGTGGTAGAGAAGGAGAACCAGTCAGGAGCTCTGGTCTCGGCGGAGTCTCGGTGTGTTCTGCTTCTCCACTGTCAGCACCGTACGATGCTGGTTCGGTTTAAGAGTGGTAGGGAAGGACCTCCCCCACTTGACAAGAAAGTGTGACCAAGTTGTTCGAAACGAAGAAACTGAAACGAGACTGGAGTTACGACAGTTGCTTGTTTTCATTGGATGAATAGTTGTGGTAATTAATACATAATAGTTACAGAACTGACAAAATTACTTAACATATAATACACTAAATTTATAAACTGAAAATTACAATGTCTTTGAAGATAGAAAAATACAAATATAAATGGCTGATGACTATAAATATAATGATAAAGAGAGAGAGATAGAAACAATCAGAGAGCCGCCTGCTCAGCCTGACGAGGATCATAAGTAATTATGAGCGGCAGTAGTCTTCCCCTCACAGCCGGTGTTCCCAGTGTCCTGAGTCTGCGCAGCATGTAGAGTCTGTAGGAGGCTGCCTTGACGATGTTCGAGACGTGCTCCTTCCAGGTGAGTTGATCATCCACCGTGATGCCAAGTAGTTTGGTTGACTGAACCACTTGGAGGGGATGAGGGCCGATTAGGAGTTGGGGGGGGTGGCACTGCTGCTTTGGAGGTACAAAAGTGCATCACCACGGTCTTGGTGTGGTTGATTGTCACTTTGTTCTCTTCTGTCCACGCCTGTAGTCTGTTGAGGGTGGATTGGAGTGAAGAGTAGTCAGAGGCCCTGGTGTTGATGGGGATGCCTACGGTACTGTCGTCCACGTACTTCCACCGATGCGGGGTGTCGGTGAGGGCATCGTTGATGAGTGTCAAGAAGCACAGTGGACCCATCTTAGTGCCCTGCGGGATCCCGCAGGTCAGTCGTTGTAGGGAAGAGACAGAGCCTTGATAACGGACGGCTTGCCAGCGCCCACTGAGAAAATCAGCCAGCCACGCTGTCAGGTTAGTCCAAGATTTATGGCCTTGGTAATGACAACAGTGTGATCTACAAGATCAAAGGCTTTTCTAAAGTCTACAAAAGCGAGAGCTAGAGAGGTGTCCCGCTTGTCCAAGTGGCTGTGTATAAAATCAAGGAAGTTGACCAGACAGTGAGTAGTGTAGGAGGATTTCATGTTGCCAAATTGTTTAGTGTCAATGGATTTATTAATGTTTGAGTAAGCCCAGTTAAAGACAAAATCTTCACAAATGAGGCTGGGGATCGGTGTGATGGCGATCGGTCTGAGCTCATTATAGGAGTGTGGACTAGTGGTTTTAGGAATGGGGGTGACGTAAAATGTTTTCCAGTCACTGGGGCATGAATTTTGTGAGAGTGAAGCATTAATGATGGAGCAGAGAGGAATGGCGAGTTCTGGGGCAAATTCTTTATATATTTTAATGGGCAAGTCAATTGGTGAGGTGGATCTATTGTGTTTGAATTTTCGTATCTTGGTGATAACATCAGCCTCTAGGACAGTTGGGGGTGGGGAGGGAGAAGGGAGATAGGCTGGTAGGAGAGAAGTGTTAAGAGCAGGAAGGCTTTGTGAGATATCGGCAAAGTGCACGTTTATCTCCTCAGCTGCTAGGTCAGAGGATAAGTGGGAGGTACAGGGGAGAGGGGATGATTGCTTATTTAGACCACAGAGAGCTTTGATCTTGCAGTACCACTGTTTGATATTGGCCTGTTTGAGGTGGTGTAACTTGGTAGGGTAGAAGGACGCCTTGGCGGCCTTAATTTCCCTTATGACCCTGTTCCTGAGTTTCTTGTAGAGGGTAGTGTCCGTGTGGAAGGCTCTGTCTCTCTGACTGAAGAGTCTTTGATGCGGGGCGTGATCCACGGGGCATCAGAAGGTTGTACCGGGAAGCTTTTGACTGGGAAGAAATGGTGGAAAGCTTCCGTGGTCGTGCGAGTGTAGTTGCTCCACTTGGTGTGCACATCCTCGACACCAGTCACTTCGGTCCAAGGATGTTGAACCACCCATTGTCCAAACTCCCTCATGGCAGAGTCTGGCATTGGTCTGTAAATTTTGGTGATTGTTGTTGTTGGCGCTGATAAGGTGGGCGCCGGGGTCCACTGCATGGTGAGGTGATTACTGCGACCCATGGGTGGGAGAGGCCGGGGAGGCAAGTATTGCTGGCTCAGGTCAGTGATGATAAGGTCGAGGGTTGTTTGGCCATGGGTAGGGAACCCCATGACTTGAGTGAGGTGTAGCTGGTTTATTATGTCACTTACGTCCAAGCGGTTAAAGCCCCCGCAGATAACCAGCTTGGCCGAAGGGTATCTCACTCGTAAGGGTATCAGCAGTGTCTATGAGATGATTAATCAGCAGCTGTGCAGTGGGGGCACGAGGAGGGTGGTACACGACACAGAATATAATGGACACTGTATGGCGGGGGTGGCAAGGAGGCGTAACCCTCACCCACAGCGCCTCTATGCCGTCCGGGACCGTGACACCTAGGTGTGAGGGACAGAGGTGGGAGCGACAGTACAGCGCCACTCCTCCTCTGCGATTTGCCCTGAGATGATGAAAAAGTTCAGGGACTATTTGCCAAGCTTCCGTGATGGCCACTATGTCTGCACTTTTTGATTTCACTGTCACTGCCACTTCGTGTACTTTGTTCGCGAGTGATGTTACGTTAGAGAGGAGGATAAAGGGAAGACTATACCACAGACGCGGCACCTCAAAGTGTTTGTACTGTTTCACTTGTGTGAGTTTTTTGTCCTTCCTCTTACCAGAGGTAATCACTGGTATGGGGCGCACTACGGAACTACCACCTCGTTTGCTGCGGTTGTGAAAAAGATTCAGTGACTTGAGGCGCTGGATAATGTTGACAGGTGGGTAGCCGGACCCTCGCTTTAACTTGAAAAGTTCACTAGGTTGGTAGCGATATATTGGGTTGCACATTTTGTTGTAGCACCTGTTTACACCCACAACACACTTGATGAATGCTAAAAGTAAGTCCAACGTGAAGATAATCCTAGGGGTTGGGGGGAGGTCACAGACGACCCTGGCTGCTTGGAGCGCCTGGACGTGCGACCTGACCGTGTCAAGTCAGCCTTTATCTTCAACTCTGCGTGCACTGTCCCCGAACAGCACGCATACACAACTCCAGATCCTTATTGTTCTAATTTGTATTTTGTATATATATGTAATTATTTTCGATAATAAACAACCTCAGCTGGAGTTGAGTTTTCCTCTCTCCAGTCGACCAACTAGCATCCCAGTCACTCCACTGGGCACCATGGCTACAATTGGTGACCCCGGAGTGACGCTATGGTCTAAGTGGCTTATAGCCTGTGCTGTTCAGAGCACAATTCTCCCAGTGTGATGGCCTGAGTCTTATAAGATTCATTCGCTAGATCACTCCTATGGCAAAAAGCCTTGCCTCCGTCATGGTGTTCGCAGGGTTGAGCCTAAGGTCAGGAGAAAACTACACACTTGTGTAGCTGCCACTTATGAGGTTCACCACTTCACCCCTCCCACCCAGCACCCACCCTGGCATCTTCGGTGCCCGCCCCTCTCAGACGCCGTCACTGTGTCTTCGGCACGGCCTATGCGCGTTCGTTGCGGCCCATGCCTTCTCCGACGCCTTCCTGCGTCTTCAGCCACCTCATGCGCACTTCTGACGTCTTCACTGCGTCATCGGCACGGCCCCATGAGTATTCTGCTCGGCCACAGCGCCCACAAAGCGGCCTTGTGTGTCTTCAACACATCCACTTTGCGCCTTCGTGCAAAATAATGTCCAATCCCTGCCCCCCGCCTCGTGGCGTTAAAGTGATCTACTCCACCATCGCCACTCACCGCCCTGTGGATCATCGCCCTCATCACCTTATGGATTACTCTACTCCCCAGCTCATAGTCTTCAGGCAGTTCGGTGCAGACAACGCTCCAGCAGACGCCCTTTCTCACTGCCATGTCGTCTTATTACACTCCCAGGCATCAAGGTCGCTCTCACTGCTGACGCGTCTACAGATGCAGATCATCTCTCCGTCAGCTTCGCGACCTCTTTCACCTTGGCAGCGACTTCACGGTAATGGGGATGACGTCAGACTGGACCCTCACCACCTGCACCCTCACACCACGGCTTGTCACCCACGGCCCTCGCTGTCACTCTACGGAGCATCGCACCTCACTCCACGGGGCTTCGCACCTCACTCCACGGAGTTTCGCACCTCACTCCACGGAGCATCGCACCTCACTCCACGGAGCTTCGCACCTCACTCCACGGAGCATCGCACCTCACTCCACGGAGCATCGTATCTCACTCCACGGAGCATCGCACCTCATTCCACGGACCATAGCACCCCAGCACCCCAGGTGACTTCTACAGCCCCCGCACTCCTGCAGCCGCAGACCCACACCACCTGCCCCTGTCAAGCCTCCATGGTGACTTGGCACTTGTCTCCGTCGGATCCCTGCCACCCTCTGCCGGATATCACCCGCAGTCGTACGGTCATCGCCAGTCTCATGGACTCCACTCAACTCTAAGAATTGATCCCAGGCAACCACAGGATGATCGCTCCTCCTTCCTCGTCACTAGGGGGGAGTATTGTAGCAATACCCCTTGGCGCAGGCGCGTTTTCTCTTCACCTGCTACAAGGAAAATGTGCCGACGCAGCCATAACTAATGTAACATTATTTTCTGTATATTTTCATTATTTCATTGTGTACATAATATATTCTTTATTCACGTTTTTCATTTGTGCATATTATCATTTATTTAAGTACGATGCAAACTAACCTTCACCTTTAACTCGGCGCACACTGTCTCCAGACAGCGCGCATACACAAACACAAATCCTTATTGTTAGAAATTTTATTTTGTATATATATGTAAATATTTTCGATAATAAACAACCTCAGCTAGAGTTGAGTTTTCCTCTCTCCAGTCGACCAACTAATATCCCAGTCACTCCACTGGGCACCGTATGTGTGTGTATGTGTGTGTGTATGTGTGTATGTGTGTGTGTATGTGTGTGTGTGTGTGTGTATGTGTGTGTGTGTGTGTGTGTGTGTGTGTGTGTGTGTGTGTGCGTGTGCGTGTGCGTGTGCGTGTGCGTGTGTGTGCGTGTGCGTGTGTGTGCGTGTGCGTGTGCGTGTGCGTGTGCGTGTGTGTGTGTTAGGGAAACTGTGAAGGGGAAGTGGAGGGAGGTGGAAATAAGGGTTGTGGGCTTCCCAAGTGTCCAGAGCATAACCATCATTAGAGTGTTACCACCGATACCACCATATGTTACCTTGGTGCTACCAGGTGTTACCGTGGTGATGGTAACGAGTGTTATGTGAGATAGTGGCCCAAGCGGTTTAGCCAAATACGTGTTCTTATATACAGTTTTATTTACACTATAAGATGAT
This sequence comes from Cancer borealis, assembly GCA_036785275.1. Taxonomy (NCBI): domain Eukaryota; kingdom Metazoa; phylum Arthropoda; class Malacostraca; order Decapoda; family Cancridae; genus Cancer; species Cancer borealis. Next base: position 20,738 of record JAXIVD010003044.1, read on the forward strand.
CAGTACACCGGTACATGTAATAAGTCACACTGCTTGTATTTGTATTCTAAACAAGCAGGGTTATGCACATAGAATAAAGGTGTATCACAAGAGTCACTGGGGGGCACTGTATCTCCTCACTTGGGTATAAGGTGAGGGTTGTGCAATATATAACTTCAGCGACAGTTTGTAGGGCACTCTTAATAACACGGTAATGTCAGTAATAACGGTTAAGTCCGGACCTCGGATGTACGGTGAGAGTAGAACACTCCGAGGTCCGTGACTTGTAGGTGTAGCTGCGCGGGTAGGTCTGAAGAAGCCGGGCAAGCTGGACGGTGAAGTAACCAGCAGCGACGCCTGTCAAAAGCTGACACCAGTCTCCTTTCTTGCTGACCTCTGTAGCATCTCTCTGACCGAATGGCGGCCAGACACCACAAGACTGCCACCGAACGTTCGCCTCCTCACGTCACATGACATTCGAGAACCTACTACATATATACATCAACAATTATAATAACATTAATTGCATAATACATGAGATATATAGGAATAAAAATATAAGTAATACTACCTGCCTAACATGGGGTACATCGCTCGGTCACCTACTCGACGCGACCTCGCGACGTTCCTATATATCTAGAATCATGTACCTAACCTTGTGGAGGTGTCAATTCGTGGTCGCTAGCAGCTATATTTGAAATTCTACTTTGTAACATATAATAGAGTGTTAAAGCACGTTTCACTAGATAACATAGAGGAATCATTGTAATAATCACCAACACTATCGGTATGATGACCGTAGGGACTCATGTAGGTCGGTAGGGAAGCATGGACTGCCGATTCAAAATCTGAGATGTTATTTAATTTAAACTCAGAAATGGTATTAGTCACATACTTAATAAAAGAAATATTTACACTTTGAGCAAAATCTAAGGTGTAAATACGCATAAAATTTTTTATAAACAAAACCTTCATGAAGTATCTCAGGATGAGTCGACACTGTTGCTGAATTTCAAGGTACATAAATAAAGAATAGCAAAGTGACTAGTCTGTCGACCATGTAACTTTCCTGAAGGGCAAATCACTGTCACCGTCGTGAGACTGATGAAGAAAAAGTGATGATGGCCATGAAACTTTCATGATAAAAAGGTTTTGGCAGTAATTGAGTGTAAGGGCATAGGTTTAAGCTCTGTGAAGCATCGTGTTGAATCAAAGCAACTTCACACGCACCTTCTTCTTTAACAGGTAAGAAAGTAAAGAGATGCAGGGCAAAAATAAAATCCTATATGCTCAGATTTACACTGGTGAAGTATTTGGTATTCACCGGTACTGTAGAGAGTGAGCCCCTCGTTGACCAGCACAATAGAGTCAGGTAAATCAACGGCGAGAAAAAGAGGTGTTGACTTGAAATGGGAATGACTCTATTCGGTGAATATCATAAACAACCTTTGAATGAAAGGGAACATGAACTACAATGGCGTCTGACGTTAACATTGCACTGAGAAGTGGGTAATAATGTAAAATTTCCGCTCCAGCAAAAATAGGGGTTAGATCATAATGTTCCTCTGCCAGCATTAAGGTGTGTAATAAATCCCCAACTGGGAATATAGATGAGGACACTCTACCCCGGGAAGCGTCAACCACATTACTCAGTACGAGCTCATTTGCATGCATGATCGTATTGACTGAATTTTCTAGAACATTTAGAACCAAAATAACCTCATCAATAACATAGGAAACATCTATATTAAGGAATGCTTTGTTAAGAGAAGCACCTAAGATGTTAGTGTAATTTACCAATTTAATCATGCCTTCATTGAGTCGTGCAATGTTTCTGCAGTTAAAATCTACAGCCTTACGGTTAGATATAGCCACTGCAGCTAAATTATTATGTGCTATGAAGTTAATATAGTACTGTCGGTACATACACCTCGGGTATTACTAACTGTGTTACCGGATTTTTCCTGTTCGACCAATGATGGCAAAGAACACCATCCGTATTGAGTAAAAACTGAGAAAGAGGTATATGTAACTCAGGCAATTTAACATCACTACCGGATTTAAGATGATATACGATCTTGCTCCATACGTTATGTTGACGTTGAGCTTCAGCGAGAGCCTGCATAGTAAAATTATCAAGCGGTTTTGTGGCTTGATCGACAGCACCAATAGGTATATTTCTTGACAACGCATCAGCCACTTTATTGGCTCGACCCGGGAAGTATTTGAATTCAGGATAGAATTCCTGTATTGTTAAGTACCATCGCGCGAGTCTACCGGTAAGGTTGCGACCCTTGAAAAGCTCGGTGACAACCGCGTGATCAGTATAACACGTGATATGGTAACCTAGGATAATATCATGGAATGTTTTGAGTGCCTATACTACCGCGAGAGTCTCTTGGTGAGTCACGGAGTAATTAGACTCCGCAGAATTTAGGATTCTGCTCGCGTAAGCAATAGCACTATTCTTCCCTCGTTCGTCGGTTTGCATTAAAACAGCACCAAGACCTAACGCACTTGCATCCGTGAATAATATAAACGGTTTAGCATAGTCAGGGAATGCGAAAATAGGTGCGTGGGTCAGAGTAAACTTAAGGTTACGGAAACTTTCTTCTTGTCCAGCACCCCAATGAAACAGCACGTCCTTTTTCAAAAGTTTATTTAAGGGCGATGCTATACTGGAAAAACCTTTGACGAATGACCTATAATATCCGCATAATCCTAAGAAGGATCTTACATTGTCTACATTTCGCGGTAGAGGAAAGTTTTGTATGGCCTTTATCTTGTCGTCCAAAGTGTGTATTCCATCTTCATTAACTAAATGGCCAAGAAAGGTGATGGACTTTTGTAAAAAAAAATCACACTTGGATAATTTTGCTTTGAGACCAGCTTCACGGAATTTTAATAAGTTAGCAAAATGAGATTTAGCATCTCTACAGAAGACAATAATGTCATCAAGGTAGGCGTAAGTTGAGTATGGGGTTTTAATTTAATGTGTTTCGCCCTATCAGTTGACCCTAGAGATTCACCGGGTAATGCAATGACGTCACGATTGCGTTGTAATAAGTCTATCATGAACTCCTTAACTCCGGATAATCATTAACCCTTACCAATGAATGAAACGTTGTTGAATGTTTTGTCTCCTCAGTTTTGAGGCAACACCACTACGTAGACTTAAATCAAGTGGTTTTGGATCCACCTGTCTGTCATAAACTAACGCTTTGGTTAAGAGTACTCCTTGTTTTAAAGTTATAGGACCATCAGTAGAATTAACCACAAAAGCAGAGGTAGTGCTTTCCTCTCGCACTGCATTTAAAGTTGGTTCCACAGCTAGTTTGTTTACTAAGCTGAGGCCTTCGATGTATATATAATTTCCAACCTTGGCATTAAGAACCGATACTGGTATGTGGGCTGCCGCACGACTAGGTATTTATGAGTCCCTACTACAGTGGCATTAATTTCCTTCCACTCCTCAAAACAGTTCGTTTGATGGTTTTCATTGCAAGATTAGGTAGCCTGGTACGATCCAGATTCCATCCTTTTTCCCTGGGCGTTATGAATCACACTGATTTCCTGTGCGTCGGTAAAACTTTTCGGGTCCGTACGGTTTGAAGAAATTAAACGTCTGGGTATCTCCATCGACTTCAAGGTTTTACCCCGAAACTTTACACAATTAAGAACAGGTTGTATTTCCAACTGAATGTCCTTCATAGTCCTCAGTCCTAATAATCCATCTGAAAGAAGACTGAAATTAGAAATGACATAGAAGTCCGTTCGGATGAGTGTTGTGTTATTACCTAACTTGATTGGAAGGTGCACGATACCTAAAATATCTATAGGTACGCTCGATACTCCCTGCAAATTGGTAATCGGTGGTCTGAGGGGCCATCGGCTACCACGTGATGCGCGCTTTAACTCCGAGTAAGATGCAGCGGAGAGCACATTAACAGAAGCGTCGGTGTCGACAGCAAAAGATGCCCTTACAGAACCTATTTTGACAGAAGAACCATAGCATCAGCGAGGTTGCAGGCCGCTATTATGGATGAGCGAAGAGCATAAATATCAACCCTGTCGTTGGTTCCTTTCTGTCCACGATTTCTCGTTACTTCTAACCCGGGTGCTTTGCGGAGGCTCACTGAGCTTCCCCCGTCGCAGACGACGGACCGGCAACAGGCGGTGCTGAGGGAGTGCGAGGGGTTTTGTTACCTCCAGTACCAATATTAGGGTTAGTTGTCATGCTGGTGGGTGTTGGGTTAATACAGGCAAATAAATTAGTATCTGCGGGTAGGTGTGGATATGGTGTTCCACTTCTAAGCGTGTATATATTATCACTAAGTTCAGTCCCAGCAGACGCACCTGCTTCCTCAAAACTATCACCTTCAGCAGTGCAAATATGATCAAATTCTTCCACTAACTTCGTTAAATTGTCTTTCGACATCAATTTACTAATAAGTAATTAATTAAAAGTGATTAAAATAAATTGAATTCACTATTTACTTAATTAGAAGTGATATAGTAACGGTAGTGTAACGTTGTTTAAATAATTTCTCTGAGTTGACAATGCTTCACATTGCCTTATTCATAACAAGAATAATAATAATAAGAGAATGAACAACACTTAAATTTGATTATTAGTAATAAAATGAGACCGTTAATTAATCAAGAAGAAATGAGAGGATGGTGAAAAGTATACACATATAAATATACACCAAATAATCCACTAGACTCAATATACTGCTATTTTTCAGCAAAATATATATGAGCAACAATAATAATAAATCACTGCTTTAACCACTCAAGTGTATGCAGGTGTTATTGTTTTAATAATGTGTAATGGTAGTATTTTAGCTAAATGCATGTGTATCTCACCTAAATAATTAATATGCGACAAAAGACTGATTGAAGTCGCCGCTGTCCTCACGAGTCCTTTCAGGCTAGGAAACTTGTCTTCCTTTGTTGAGTCAGCCCGAGGTGAAAGGTTACCTCGTCTTCTTCTTGTGTCCCGCGGCAAGTAAAGCGGGGGAAGTGGGGGTAAGTCTGTTGTTGTCACCCAGTAGAAATCTTCCTCCTCTTCTGCCACTATCAGCTTCACCGTTGACTTGACATGAGGGGAAATGCTAGCCTATGAGGTGCTATTGGTATGAGAAAACTTGAGGGTAGTGGTACGAGGGGGCAAAGGTCAGTGGGTTGTCTAACGGAGCGCTGAGCTTGCTATAAACACCTCGTCGTCTTCTTGCACTACCTTCTCACAGCTCCGCTTCTCTGTAGAGATTGTTCAATCCGTTTCCCAAAAATGTTCGTGTTATGAGTGCAACTGGTATTTCATATCTCACCGCTGTTCATCATATGTTACCACCGATACCACCATATGTTACCTTGGTGCTACCAGGTGTTACCGTGGTGATGGTAACGAGTGTTATGTGAGATAGTGGCCCGAGCGATTAAAGCCAAATACGTGTACTTATATACAGTTTTATTTACAGTATAAGATGATCAGTACACCGGTACATATAATAAGTCACACTGCTTGTATTTGTATTCTAAGCAAGCAGGGTTATGCACATAGAATAAAGGTGTATCACAAGAGTCACTGGGGAGCACTGTATCTCCTCACTTGGGTATAAGGTGAGGGTTGTGCAATATATAACTTCAGCGACAGTTTGTAGGGCACTCTTAATAACACGGTAATGTCAGTAATAACGGTCAAGTCCGGACCTCGGATGTACGGTGAGAGTAGAGCACTCCGAGGTCCGTGACTTGTAGGTGTAGCTGCGCGGGTAGGTCTGAAGAAGCCGGGCAAGCTGGACGGTGAAGTAACCAGCAGCGACGCCTGTCAAAAGCTAACATCAGCCTCCTTTCTTGCTGACCTCTGTAGCATCTCTCTGACCGGATGGCGGCCAGACACCACAAGACTGCCACCGAACGTTCGCCTCCTCACGTCACATGACATTCGAGAACCTACTACATATATACCTCAACAATTATAATAACATTAATTGCATAATACATGAGATATATAGGAATAAAAATATAAGTAATACTACCTGCCTAACATGGGGTACAAGAGGATGCAGTTATATCACATGTCTTATAGGAATGACGTTACACAGTTACTATATAATTGCAACACCTTACTGTATTCAGCCAAATATTGACCAAACCCTGTTATAACGAATAAAGATTTCTACTCTTTATTAAAGAACTGTTAATGTGTGGAATATAATCAAAACACTATATTACTGAATAGTTATATTTGGCCTTATATTCGAAAAATTATTACTGGTTTATTACAGAATAATTTGAGTATATTCGAAACCCTGTCTCATCATTCCTACTCCTTTTGAAAATAGCGGAAAACGATGGAAATTAAAAACAAAGGTAAATATGTATTGAAAGATTCTTTACTCAGTGTAGTAAAGTTACCACAGTAAAAATAAAAAGTAAATACTGTGCTGAATACAAAACGTAAGAAATCGTTTACTCTCAAATATTTTCAGACAGACAGGATACTTCCTGTTAATAGTATTTAAATGATAACAATAATCATTATGGGTTAAATAGCATTCAATACTTTGTCCATCCTCCTTAAGCATTAACTACTTCACCTATTCTCTTTCGCATGGATGTCACTAAATTGTAGCAGATGTTGGGACGGCGGAGCACCGATGCCAATATTCAGTAATGAAAAAAGGGGATACCAAACACATTCATAAAACGCAAACACTTGTTACCCAAAACAGTGTAGTCAAAATTATGGCTGAGTACTCTGAGAGATTAAACATTGCTGTAGTATTCTTACCATCAGGCCCAATATCCTTACACTACCACATACTACCATTATCGCCACCACCAACCTCCAGCTTCCCCGCCCTCCTAACATAGATCCTTCTCCCACCCACTCACAACACACACGTCCACTCAAACAGACGATGGTCCCACTCTTTTAGGTGGACTGAAATGTTCTCATGGTAATGTGCTACTTGATAGCAACGTTAGTCTAATGCATGCGTGTCGTCGAATAAAAAAATTACCGAGAGTCAAGGATAAAACTAAATGCTGTGCAGTAGGACAGGTTTCGCAACAACAATTTATGAATATTACTTTAGCCAAATCTTGGAGTGGCGGTTATTAGTCTACTATACACTTCCATATCACATGAAGTTGATAAACGATACACTATCTGCCTACTTAACTATCTGTCTATCCCTTGCCATCATGTCAAGAATACCCTTGGTAGTGACGAGACATTATACTGTCAGCTTTTTATTGTAATGGTCTAGCACTTGTTACCACCACCTCCATTAATTTGTTTGCATCAAAATATGCAGATTTTTGTGCATGTGGTATTCCTAATAACTATCTATCATTAGTAGCATAATGTTATCAGCTTAAGGTGACAATCTTATGTTCAGTACACAAACAGCACTTAAACACTTCAAGTGTGCCATCTCTTGGTTTGGTGCTCCGTTTGTTCGAACCTCAGGTGTCTCGGACTCACGCTGGGATTGGAAGCGACGCAGGACTTTTGTCCACGACTGTACATCAGCTGATTGTGGGCGGAGCATAAATATTAATTGCTGCATTCAGACACTTTGACTCGGAGTAACCATTGAGTGCAACTGTAAATACTGTACATACAACTTAGGTTAAGGTAAGCCAAAAAGTATTTGGGTAAATCTGCATAACTACTGCTCAGACGATATCGATATAACACATCTGTGAAGATTTCAGGCGGTGCTCACCATTGTTAACTGGTAAAACATCTTTCAAGTTATGTTAGGTTAATTATGTTATGTTATGTTAGGTTATGGTTAGATTACGTTAAGTTATGGTTGGATTAGGTTATGTTAGGTTTGGTTCGGTTATAAAAGTTTTTGATATTTTTTGCCTAAAAGTTATGCGTTTCACCCTAGATTTTTTTCCGGATTGCCATATTATGGCCTTTAACCAAGCAACAGACTTTTTACACCAACGGACAGAGCTCCCTCCGCATTAGTCCGTTAAATCAAGGGTCGACAGTATATATATATATATATATATATATATATATATATATATATATATATATATATATATATATATATATATATATATATATATATATTATATATACACACACACACATATACAAACGGCTCTCTTTTTGAAAAATTTGATTATAGAACAAAATTTTTAATTAATAATTGCCTCAGTTGGAAACAACCCATTCAGCAACTGCCAGCAATATGGCATCACTGCATGCATCAGTCATGCTTCAGCCCTTGCTGAGTCAACACCCGCTCCGAGCTGTTCTTTGATTTTGGTGATATTTCTAATGTTGTGCATTATTTCTTCTATTTTTCTATTCCATATTTCTATTCCATAAGCCACCGTGGAACCAAAGAATGCTAATAAAAGTGTAAAGGCGAAATGGAAAATAGTGAGAACAATAGATGTGAAGAAAGAGATCATAAGGGAGGATGAAAATGGCATTTAAATCCTAGATCTGGCTTTGCAGTTCAGTTTAGCAGTCTTCAAGCTGTACCATTCTCAAGACCAAGGAGGCAATAAAGGATGCTAATGTTGCCAAAGGAGTGACTGTGATCACCAAGCAAAGATCGCAAACCCATTAAAAAAAAAGGAAGTTACTCTTGATTTGGATTAACAAAACGCAGTTGGCTGACGACGGTATTTCAGAGGCTATCATTTGTGTGAAAGCAAGGCTTTTGCACCAGGATTTGCTCAAGCAAACCTCAGGTTCAGATACTGAGACTGATGTATTTAAGGCTGGTTTGAAAAGTCTCAAGCAAAGTCAAGTGGTGCTAAGAGACAGAGAAGAGAAAGAGAAGAAACCCTAGATGTTTTTATGGAAAGGGGACTCCCCTTCCAAACAATAATATACCTCCCCTTGCCCTTCCTCACCAACTTCCACTCACACCGTCAACTCTCCTCCAGACAGCTAAAGTAAAACCAAATTAGGTAAATTTTCATCTATATTCTTCTTCTTGGGAATTTGATGAGACCATGCAGGCTGTGTTTGTGTTGCCAACAGCCTTTTGTGTCCCTAAAATGCAGGGTGCAAATAAGTAAGTGGATCAGATCCTGTGGAGTTTACCATCCTCTGGGCAAAGGTCCTAGTGTGCTTAAGTACTTTGAAGGCCAGGCCAGGTTCTTGAGAGCCACCTAAGGGGTCAGTTATTGTTGGTCTGTGGAGGTTATTCACTGTACAGTCTGCTGCTGGTCTCTCTCGAGACAGCCGGCCGTCCCCCTATGGAAAGAGCTCAGAGCTCATAATGACCAATCTTTGGGTTGGACCGAGACCACTCACACACAACACACCGAGATAACGAGATCACAACTCCTCGACTTACATCCCGTACCTACTCACTGCTAAGTGAACAGGGGCTACACGTGAAAGGAGACACACCCAAATAATCTCCGTCCGCCCAGGGGATCGAACCCTGGCCCCCTCGGTTGTGAGCCGAGTGCGCTAACCACTACGCTAGCGGATCGTGTGGAGAGACGACAGTGAGTGGAGGAGTGCCATGCAGTGGGAATGGTGGCCAGGACAGTGTAATAGGTGTTTTGGGGTGTCTGGTTGTGTAGGGCACCAAGGGCAGTGATGGTCTTCTGTCATGGTCAGCTTGTGTAGGAGTGAGCTTAGATGGCTGTGGCCAATTAGTCTGTTCGCAGCTAGAGTCGTAGACACCTATCAGCGCTAGAATTTTTTATTTTCTCCGATTTTCCGGGGCAAAGGGGTGTCTTAGTTAATTTAGAAACCGATGTGCAGAAAAAATACGATATGAATTGCTGCACATGTGTATTTAAAATTAAAAACATAACCTTAATGTTATTATTCTTAGTTACTGGTGCATGATAAGGCTTTGTTAATTGTATTATAAGATAAAGCTACAATTAGGTAATTTTTTTTTTTTTTGCAGTAAGTATGAGCAGTAAAAATAAAAGGATGTTGATTTCGGTTTATACATTTTATCTGAGTGTTAAAAAATATTGGAAATCACTGTCACGTCCTATTTACGCAGGTAATCAGTGAAATAAAAAAAACTGCACCGCTGGCAGACGTACGACGTAGTAAAGTAAGCGCCGTTAGGAAGACTGGTATTTATCGCTATGGGGACATTTTACTTCTAATAAACCCTTGCCACAGCATTTGACTGACAATGCCATCAAGAGTTGTTCTGAGTAGCCTGTTGTTGTTTTTGTGGCTTGCTGCCAGTAGCCGAGGATATAGTTATCGTACTGGAAAAAATTAAGTGCGACAAAATTATATTTTCTTTACATTACATGGATTTGCCTATTGTTTGGTACATTCAAATGAAAGTATGTATCAGTATATGCCCATTGAGGTCATTAGAAAATGACAAATTGCTTGCCTTGATACAAATATTAGCTGTTTTAAGAATATCATCTGAAAATATGAATAGAGGCTCAAACGATGTCATATGCTGTCAATCATAAGATTAATTGACTTAAATTTCAGACGCATTAATGTGCAACAATACACCTGTGTAAGTTCGTAAAACTTGCCCCAAAGATTTTATTTTCCAGCAAAAATTACAAAATCTGGCGCTGTCTGGTATCAAGCGGCTAACTGCGAACAGGCTAATTCGAAGTCTGGTGACAGTAGTGTCAAGGGCATGGCTGGGGGAATAGGTCCACTAGTGGTGTCGTGTGTCTTGTTTGATGCTTCCAAGTGAAGTGTACTGTAGGGCATTAGTCAGGTCTGTGTCCCAGTGTAGTTTACAGGCTGTGTGGAGATTAGTCAGAGAGTCAGTCTGGTCAGTGGGGAAGAATATGGGGAAGGGGTGGGAGTGTGCCTCCGCTGCCACTCCGTCAGCCACCATGTTACCCATGACTTCCACATGTGAGGGGACCCATTGAAGGTCGATTGAAAAGCCAGAAGAGGACAGTTGGAGAAGACGATTGTGAATGGTGAAGATGGAGTGGTGTGTTCAAGGGTGATGACGTTGACGGTGAGTTGGAGGGCTGTGAGGGAGTATGAGAAGAGAATGATTGAGCAAAAGGGGGGGGTGATAAACCTGAGGCCCACTCTGACGGCAGAGAGTTCTGCCATCAGAATGGAGGCAGAGGCTGGCAGCTGTAGCAGTACCCCTTAGCGCAGCGCGTTTTCTCTTCAACCGCAGCAAAAAATGGCACCAGGTCCCGCCGCCGCCATGGCCGCCCACGCAGCAGCAGTCAGCCTAACAACGCCCCTGCCGCAACCTCTGTGACGCCGCCAGTGGAGCTTCGCACGGCACCACCCGCAGCATCACCTACAACACCGTCCACGGCATCGCAGGCGGCTAGCGGGCGCCCCACGAGTGCCTTGGGCGAGGAAATGCGTGGCCTGGTGCGTGTGATCGTGGAGAGGCTGGTGGAAGAGGTGAGGCGGCTCATCCTCAGCTGGCCGGAACTCATCACTCAGGAAGACGTGGGCGAGCTTCCCCTCCAGGAAGCGGTGGCCGCCATCACAGGAGGCGCCTGTCACCCCCCGACAAGACAGAGGGAGCTCGAGCAGCGGCCCACGCCACAAGCGGACCAACCTCGTCAAGATGGAGGGGCACAGTGACGCCACGACCACTCGCGGCGCCACCGGCGGCCGCCCCCAGGGCTCCAAATCCTACAGTGGAACGTGTAGGGACTCCGCCCCAAACGTCACCAGGTGCTACAGGCCGTGGTCGAGGAAGACCTCGACGTGATCCTCCTCCAGGAGACACTGGCGCCAGCCGACTTTGAATGGAGGGTGGCGGGATACACTCTCCACTCACTGGCCGCCACGCCTGGGGGCGCCCGCGGCTGCTTGGCGTTGGTGAGGAGCGCCATCCCACACCAAAGGGTTCGCCAACCAGTGCACTGCGGGGACGGTGTGGAGGCCTTAGCGCTGGAGCTAGAGGTAGGAGGTGTCTCGTTCACGGTGTACAACCTGTACAGGAGCCACAGACACCTCTTGGAGGCGGGGGAACTGCTTGGGCTGGCCGAGCACTCCAGCCTCCTGGTGGCGGGCGACTTCAACGACCACCACCCCGTACTGCAGTCAGTGTCTCCCACCAACGAGACGGGCCACCACCTTGCAGTGCTGCTCGAGGAGCTCCCTCACGTCAGGCTCCTCAACACTGGGGAGCCCACCCACACCCGGGGAGGACGGCTAGACCTCACCTTCGTGTCAGGTGACCTGACACCTGGCACTACTTGGCAGGTGCATCCCACCCTCACCAGTGATCACTACGCCACTCTCACCACCCTGGTGGTGGCACCGCCCGTCCCGCCGCGATCACCACCACGTTGGGACGTTAGGAGAGCCGATTGGGCCAGGTTTCAGGCCGGCCTGAACGAGTGGTGGGCCGCCTACGAGCTGCCGGGAGACCTGCACCGACAGGAGAGGGACCTGACGGCGGCCATCCAGAGGGCAGCCGACGCCGCCATCCCCAAAACCTCCCCAGGCCGCCGCCGCTGCCTGGACTGGTGGTTCTACTGCGAGGAGGTGAGAGAACACAACCCCCACGTCAACATCCACCGCAAGCTGTACAGGAAGCAGCCAAACCCCACCACCCTGAGGCTGCTGCAGGAGGTTGTGAACCACGCCCGGGTGGTGTCTCAGCGAGCCAAGGAGGCAAAGTGGCTGCAGTGGTGCGCCACCTTCAGCCAGCACACCTCCCTGGGCCAGCTGTGGAGGAGTGTGCGTACCGCCATGGGTGCCGCCCCTCCCCGCCCTCCAGCCCACCCACACCCGGAGCAGGAGGCGGAGAGGATCGTGGACACCTTCACCGAGCGAGGCTCCAGCACCCAGCTCCCTCCCCGCACGCGTCACCTCCAGCAGTAGCTGCGGCCACTCCACGACGAGGCGGTGAGGGACGCCTGCGAGGGACCTGACGCCGCTGACGTGCCCTTCACCCACAAGGAACTGGCCAGGACATGGAGGAAAGGATGCGACACAGCCCCGGGGGCAGACGGAGTGACGTACTCGATGCTGGCTCATGTTGGGCCAGCCGGGGACGCCGCGCTGCTGTCTCTGCTCAATGAGTCCTGGCTGGCGGGCCGCCTGCCTCCCGCTTCACCCGCGGTTTAAGCACGGCGGACAGCATCATCACCCTCCTGACGCGGGTCAACCACCGCCCCACAGTCGCAGTCTTCCTCGACTTAGAGAAAGCGTTTGAGCTAGCCAGCCCCCACGCTATCCTCGCCGCCCTCGCGGGGAAGGGGGTTCGAGGAAGACTGCTCACTTGGCTCCGTCACTACCTCCAGCACTGCCGCGCCCGGGTTAAATTCCAGGGCCACAAGTCCAGCTTCCGCGAGCTCGAGAACGGGATGCCCCAGGGTGGCATCCTCAGCCCGTTCCTTTTCAACCTGCTGATGGAGCAGCTAGTTGACCTCCCCTTCCAGGAGGGCACCGTGTTGCTCAGCTACACGGACGACCTCGCTCTCGTAGTTACCGGGCAGGGCAACCACTCCAGCGGGGCTCAGCGGGCGCTGGACCTCATCACGGCCAAGTGCGAGGAGCTGGGCCTCAAAATCTCAGCTGAGAAGTCTCGAGCCACTCTGGCCAGCCAGTCCAGGGTATCGGACTGGCCTGGACTGGCTGCTATCAGTACCTCGGGGTGTGGCTGGGCTCACGACTGTCCTTCGCGGCGCAGCTCACATACCTGAGGGAAAGGACGCAGGCCAGGCTGAATGTCATGAGGGCCATGACGCGGCCTGGCTCGGGGGCTACCTACGACGTCCTGCGCTTGTACTACGTGCAGTCGGTGCGCCCCTTGGTAGACTACAGCGCACCCGTCCTCACCTCGCTCTCCCCCAGCCAGCAGGTGCGGCTGGAGGTAGTGCAGAACAGCGTGATGACGACCATGCTGGGGGCGCCAAGGTGGTGCAGCGCCTGTGTGATGCAGAGCGAGGCCAAACTGGTGCCCCTCGCCACCAAGGTGGACTAAATCGCGACCTGCCAGGTGACCCGGATCCTTCACCGCGACACGGAGGGCCTCGTGCAGCGGAGGCTCCGGATGGCCGTGGCACAGGACAGCGAGTGCCTCCGTGGTAACCCATGGCTCGCCAACACCTCACGGGCCGCTAGCGTCCTCGGCTGCGTGGAAAGTTGGCCCTGGCAATGGCAAGAGGCCGATGTCCCCGCCCCCACCTTCCACGCCCCGCCCCCGTGGGAGCCACCCGTCGCGGAGTTCACCGCTACACCCTTTCCAGCCAGCAAGGCCCTCTGCATCCCCCAGGAGATGCAGCAGTGCGCTCTCATGGCCATGGAGATCACGGAGCCGGGCGGTGCTGTTTACTTCACCGACGGCTCTGTGGATCCTGAGCACGGTACGTTGGGCGCCGCGGCCATCACCGGGGGCACGCAGTTGTCGTGGAGGACGTCGGACCACTGCTCTTCCCTCCAGACCGAGTTGGTGGCCATCCTCCACACCCTCGAGCACGCCCACCCTCGACCAGGGACGACGGTGTTCATCTACACAGACTCCTTGGCCGCGCTGGAGGTCCTGCAGCAGCCACACCACAGCGACAACGTGCGGCTCGTCACCTCCATACTGGGCAGCCTGCAGAATCTGGTCGCACAGGGGAGGCGGGCCAGGCTGCACTGGATTCCCAGCCATGTGGGGATTCGGGGCAACGAGGCTGCTGACGAGGCCGCCAAACGAGCCGCCGCAGGCCCCACCATCACCAGGCACGTGCCGCCCAGCCGGCAGCAGGTGAAGGCGCGGGCGAGGCGAGCCACAGCCCAACACACCCATCAGAGGCACCAGGAGCTGGAGGCCAGCAAGAGGCAGGCGGCCTGGTACACCGCCGCCACGGACTACCTCCCCCTCGATGCCGCCCGGCAACAGCCCAGAGAGGACGGCGTGCTGCTACAGCACGTCAGGCTCAGGTACTGCACCCAGGAACAGCTGGGCGAGGACTTTGAGGGACAGGAGTGTGCCCACTGCGGAAGGCACAGCCGTCTTCCGTTGGTGCACTACCTCCTGTCTTGCCCCGCCATCGCCCGCCTGAGACCGGTGCCAGCTGCAGCCACTCAATCTGCTGCCGGCGGCCTCTTGAGCAGGCGCGAGGTGAAGGCTGCCCTCCTGGTCCGTCACACCCCTCCAGACCTGTTGCTGGAGGTGCTCAGAGCAGCACTTCCTCCCCGCTGACCACTGCTGCCCCACCCCGCCACACCACCACGTGTCCCTCTTGGAGCGGGACAGGCACTCCCTCACTGGCGGGCCGACGCCCGCATTGTACTGTGAAAATTCTATATATATTGACCTTATGTATGTGATTTTGTACTTGTACAATAAACCTAAACAAACAAATAAAAATCTTAATAAGTCAGACAAGAGTGAGTTGGATTATCTCTATCCTCTTCCTCTTACAATGAAGGCTTTAGTGGACTCAATACAGCCTAGACAAACATCTGGATTTAGCCTTCCATCTGACAACTGAATGGCTCGCGCCATTTTGTCAAACCACCTGTCCGAAGGCTTTAAAGGACTAAATACTACCAAGATAACCTCTTGGTCTAGCCTTCATCAGGCAACTGAATGGTTCGCGCCATTTTGCCTCTACACAGCCTCCAGGCAGGGGCAATGGAATGTAGTGGAGTATAAATTGCAACCCCGACTGAAGAAGGTGATGAAAGGTGGGAGCCGTCGGTATAAATGTGTAGGGAGTTGTGGTATCGGGTGTGCAGGGTGTTAAAAAGAATCCTGCCCTGCACTGAACAGTGTGCCTTTGTCCATTGTGTGTGTGTGTGTGTGTGTGTGTGTGTGTGTGTGTGTGTGTGTGAAGTGACAAGGATATCAAGGAAGAGAGAGGAAACCAAGGACCCAAAGGAGAAGTCTTCTCGAAAGTGAGAAAAGAGGGAGGGGGGTGAGTCACCCGGAGGGAGGCAAAGAAGGAAGGTATCGAGTCATTTCGCCCATTCTCCCGTTCGTACTGGGTCGTTTCGCGTCGGGTCGGTTCGTTCCGGTAAGTGGGTCGTTTCGTCCGATACAGAACCTGACTGTTAGTGAGTCATTTTGTCCCGGTAAGTGGGTTGTTTCGTCCCGATATGGTATTTGACGAAATTATATATATATATATATATATATATATATATATATATATATATATATATATATATATATATATATATAGGCATTTGATAACGTTTGTATTGTAATATTGATGTTATTATCCTTTTTTGATAAAATACTTACACAAATATACATCATAAAACTACAATTTTATACTAAACCCCAGTCGACAAATCCCCCCGCGGACAAAACTTCCACCTATATTTTTTTCTGAAGAAGATATATAATTAAAGTAATTTATCATATACAGCTAATTTTACTGAAATAATTATGAAAAATATCATAAATATTATGATGCTACTACAATATGCAGTCTACCAGGGTATGAAGTCTACCGTGATCTCACTTCACCTCTTCTTGTGTCGTTCACCTGCGGTATACCTCACCTCACTTCACCTGTCTACATCAGATGAATGGCCAGCTTATAATAACCTAAATGCCATAGGTTACCACCATCTGAACCATCAACGACATTACGTTGATCCAGGGACCGAGGGGGGGGGGGGGGGGCCACACACACACACACACACACACACACACACACACACACACACACACACACACACACACATATACACACACACACACACACACAGGCAATTGAGCAATCATGGTTAGATGCTAAAACTAAGCTTTTCTAGTCACATCTTGATCGTTTCTGCTGAAAGGTGCTGAGGAAAGATGCAGATGACTTATTTGTGTCGTTACTTAATGATGTATAAACTGTTTATCGCTGTCATTCCTTAATGATATAAGAAGTGTTTATTGCTTAAATAAATGTCTTGTAGTTGATAACGTGTTTATTTTTATCTTCCTGCTATTTAAATATATAAATATATGACCCTGGTAGATCGCATACTATAGTAGTAAATGAGGTAGACCGCAAGCTATAGTGTTTGATACCTTGGTACACCGCATACTATAGTAGCACCGATATTATACCCTATATAAACACACACACACACACACACACACACACACACACACACACACACACACACATACACACACACACACACACACACACACACACACACACACACACTCAAAAAAAGAAAAACTAGCAGTGTAAAGGAATGCCAATAATTAAACCAATCACTAAGAAAAGAGTGCAGACAAGTAAGATAATCTGACGCTGCCTTAGGGAAATGTTATAATTACACCCCGCAAGCCTCACCTGACCACATTCCCACTCCCATTATCCTTCCCCACTCCTAATCCCCTCTCCACATTTCTCTGTTACCCTTTTCAAACCACACCTGCCCTGTCTTGACCTGACCACTCCCACTTATTTTCTCATTTTCTCCCTTATGCCTGCCTTCTTTTCTTCCTTCCTTCTTTCCTACCCCTTCCTCCACTGTATATGTATATGTATATATATATATTATTGCGGGCCCCGCCCGTCACCATAACATCGTCTAGTGAAGATGGGAGTCAAGCCCCACAGAGGAATGAAGATTCCCTGAGAGCGAGAAGGAAGAATGTTAGGCGGGTAAGGAGGAAGGCCATGCTGAGGCTATGACACTCTGTGCGGGCTCGGCCAGTGATAGTAGTGTCGACTGGAGAGGCATGAACAGTGTTGTGGAGGGTGTGTGCTTTCCATGTGCGTGGGAGTGTGCTTTGTGTCAGCTGGGTGCGACTGGACATGGAAGAGAGTTACATTCTTTATGTTTGTGGGTTATGCCTTTGTGGCGTGTTGCGGGCCCCACCCTACGGGAAGTGTTGGAGACGTGTCTACGTGACATGTCTGTGTGTTACGCCTTTCTATCTGGAGACCACGTGTTATCCAGCCAGGAGCCAGGCATGGCGGGAAAGTGAGAGAGAGATGAGTTGCCAGCGCGTATTAAGGCGAGGCTTGTTAAATGTTTTATCATCTCTTCGTTCTCCTAATTTTCCTGACTTTCCCTCTTTCTTCTTTGTGTTGCAAGGTATCCTATCTTGTAAACAATGCCTTTCTGCTTCTTCTCGTATGTTTGTTGTTGTCCTGCGTCGTCTCCATGGCCTGTAGTGATTTTGTGAAAGAAAGCATCTGATTAGGCTATGTTTGTCGATGCAGCGCGATGTGTGAGAAACACGGCGCGCCGGTGGTGCGATTTGGCATCTCTGCCTGGGCAGATGGGAGCTTGAGGAGACGCCGTGAGAGAGTCAGTTAGTCGCTAGTCATCACCAAGAACACCTCGCGCTCTGAGCTCCCCACTAATTGGCATTATTTTGCCTGTAACCTCCTCATATTTAAGGGAGTGGGTTATCTGTTTGGCCTATTAGATAAGGGGTATATTTGTGTAGCTAGACAGCAGGGCCCTGTCTGTAGAGGAAACGGTTACAAGCCAGAGCACAGAGACGAGTGTGGTGACAGTATCATTACCACCTAACTAGCGGTGAACTCCACCTAGAATTTTGTCAGACTGTTCAGTCTCGGGGAAGTAGTTTCGGCGTTGTCTGCGTTTTGTCGGCGTTTTCTACGTTTGTCTGCGTTGTCCGCTTTGTCGGCGTTGTTTGCTTTTTTTCCGGCGTTGTCTTCGTTGTCCTCATTGTGAGAGAGCCTGTCATCAGGGGCCTCTTGTTTGAGAACACAGACGAGGTGTAATCCCGTCTCAGTGTTGATTAATTACGATTCAAATAACGCACTGTACGGAGTCCCCTCGTGGGAGGCTACTTTGCAGGGTGTTATTGGAGTCGAGAGGAGTTATTATTCAACCAGAAGTGGGTGGAAAGACACCTTGTGGGCGGTATTCTGGTTGGAGCGATAGCTCCTTGTCTAGGCACTGTAATCTTGTGCTCACTGTAAGTCTCTTTAGAATGTAAGGAGGAGAAGGTGGTTACTACTGGGAGATTCCTTGTTCTTTGGAGGGTTAAAAGAACTGGCGACCTCTTAACGTTAACGGGGTGGCTGTAGGTGCTGTGTTTGGGGGCTAAGAGTGCATAGGTTCCTTAACCAGGCACTTCTTGTTTAAAGCCTATTGTTCAGCCACCGGCGTGTGGCCCTCGGAGTGACTAGTCCTACGGGATAGTCGACTTTCCTTGTCCTTTGGTGGGTTAAAAGGACGTATAAACATCAGCATTACAGTTCGTACACGCCCGTAACGTGGTTGTGACTGGGTTGTTCATGAGTGGACACCCGGCACTAGGGCATAAGAACCGTGTCCGTTACGGTGTGACCGTAACATATATATATATATATATATATATATATATATATATATATATATATATATATATATATATATATATATACATTATTATTATTATTATTATTTGATTGACCATAACAGAATACACTATTGTCAATATAAAATGGAACACTGACTATGTTAGTCCTGTGCAGTTCATTTACATTATGTTTGGTTGCAAAGATTGGATATACTGCCAGAGTTAGATTCATTACAGTTCTATATGTTATCCTTCTTGATGAGATTGAGTTTAACACATTAAATTTTAGTTCATTCCATCCCACCTGGATATCATCGGGGTCCTCATGCAACAACGCTGTCATGTATGATCTCGTGTTTAGCGTTGTATTAAGTACAGTCTTAACAGCAAAGGCAAATGAGTCATCATTCATCGCCTGCCTTTCTTCCCTTTTACTTTTGACTTCTTCAAACAATTTAAATGTCTGACATACAGGGTAATCCATAAATTAAAGACAAACAACCCTTTTCTAAGCATTGTTTTTGAGACATTACACTTAATCTTACACTCAAATTTGCACTTAAATACTAAACATACAAATAAATTAAAGTACAATTAGTACATAAAAAACTGACGGAAAAAAAAATGTAGCTATAGAACTTATAGGCGCGTTAGCCACTCTATGAAAATCATACACATAGGATCACTAAGGAGTGACCATGCACTATAATGATATTAATAATGATGATGATAATAATAATAATAATAATAATAATAATAATAATAATAATAATAATAATAATAATAATCATCCTCTGATATAGACATCCTAATAGAGTCAGGCGCATGTAAGTACATGGTATGAAAAAGTCACCAATTTGTATCCAATTGGGCTCAAAGTCGTGACTCTGTTACTATTTGGAAAAAACGTATCTAGTTGTCATATTTAGATGGAACAGCGGTGTTTAGATGTCCTGTAAATTGGGTCTGAATCTGTATTTAGTTGGAATTACGTGATAGATGCACTAACTTGTCTCAAATACTAAAACTGTATTTAGTTGGCATTACACGATAGATACACATCAACACCTGCACATGGTCGTGTCCTCGCCACAACTCCCACTGCATGGGATTTCTCCACACACTGTCGTCTCGCCATTTCCACGGACCAACAGTGGTGGCTCTCAAGACCCTGGCCTGGCCTTCCAAGCACTCAAACACCACCAGGACCTTCACACAGAAGACGGGTCAACTCGACACGATCTGATCCACTCTCTCATATGCAGCCTGCATATTTGGGCCACTGCAGGCTGCGGCACCACAGCCTGCACGGCCCTATCAAATTCCCAAGGAGAAGAAAAAGAGGGGAGTCACTACCAGACGTAGCCTACATACGAACTGAGGTAAGTTTTTTTGGTTTGTTTTTTTGTTTATTTGTTCATCAGTGTTGATGGTGTATCTGGCTTTCATATGTTAATTAAATGTGATGTGCCGTTCGTGTGTGCTGTGGCTGCGTTGATGTGATGTGTTTTGATGTCAGGCTGAATGGATGTGATGTATTTTTTGTTTTGTTTTTGTTAAGGTGACTTTTTTTTCGGCTGAATTAATGTGATGTGTTTTGAGGGTAGGTTGAATGAATGTGATATTTTGGTGTTATTTTACATCTTCATCAGAATGCTCTAGAGAATCCAGGGTAATAATTTTGCATTACCTGATGCATTTTGGGAAGGTTTTCTTAATTACATTTCCGTCGCAAATTCTTAGTTAGTGAGATATTCAATGTTTTCTTTGAGACCTTCTCTTCAAAAAATTAATTTTAGTTTGGTTAAAACAAAGTTGTTATTTGTCAATATAAGTTAAGGTTAGGTTTGGTTAGGTTAGGTTAAGTTAGGTTAATTTAAAAAGCTATCAAATGTTCTTCAAGACCAAAAGTAGGGAATTAGATGAGGTGCAGAGGCAAGACGCAGACGTAAACAGATACCATTATGGTGAAAATGTAAAATTTTACGGATATTTTTGTTGTTAGGTTGAATGATGTTATGTGTCCTAAGTTTATGCTACATTGATTGTTTTTATTAATTTATTTAATTTGATTTATTTTTAGCTGAAAATATGTGATGTTCTTTGGTAGGTTGAATTGAAGGATTCTAGGACCTAAGTATGTATGGAAATAATTCATACTCAATTGTTCGTAAGCAAATGTTCGTAAGGGATAAAGTTCATTTGTAAAAAGTATGTACGAAAAAATTTGTAAGCTAAAGTTTATATGCAGATGGTCGTATATGTATGTATGTATGTAAAATATTCGTAAGGACCTGACATAACCTAACTTAACCTAATGCGTACGAACGTATTTCTAACGAACATTCGCATGATGAACCTTTAACTTTTGACATGACGAGCCTTATACCCTACCTATTTTATCCTGACGTACTTTAGGCAAACGAATTTTATCCTACGAATTATTGCCATACCAAGTTCTTCTATACGAAGTTTTGTCCGGAACCCGAATTGAAGTGTTGTATTTTGAGGTTAGGATAGATTGAAGTGATTTGTTTTGTTAGACTGAATTATTATTGATGTGAGGTATATATTTGTAAGGGTGAATGATTGTGCTGTGATACGTATATCATGTGTACAAGTGTATTATAGTTTGCCTGAGTGGGTGTGGAGGGTTATTAAGTTAGGCTGAATGGATGTGATGCTTCTTTTGTTCTTAGGCTGAATCTTTTTATTCCTTCCTTCTTTTGAGGTTAGGCTAAATAGATGTGATGTGTTTTAATGATAGGCTGAAAGAATGTGATGTTTTTGTTGTTAGGCTAAATGCTGTTTTTCTTTGGGTATTAATTAAGAAAGTTTTCCCTCTCACAGCTTGTTCTTTATTTCTATGGCTGATGTGATGTTCTTTTATGTTAGGTTAAATTGATGAGTTATGTTAAGCTGAATTAAATTGATTTTTTATTGCTAGACTGAATCAATGTGAAATGTTTAAGTATTTATGTTGTGGTGTGCCTGAATGTGAAAACCAGATACATAAGTACTAATGTAGTGTGGCTGAGTGGATGTAATATATTTGGTAGTTAAGTTGAATGAATGATATATTATATATATATATATATATATATATATATATATATATATATATATATATATATATATATAATTATATATAAATATATTATATATATAATTATATATATATATATATATATATATATATATATATATATATATATATATATATATAATATATATACATATACACACACACCTATATATATATATATATATATATATATATATATATATATATATATATATATATATATATATATATACACACACACACAGTAAACCCTCTATACATCGGATATGTATAAATCGGATATCGGATATATCGGACTATACAGCCACCGAATTGTTTTTTTATCTAAATCGGACGGCGGCGATATATGCGGCAGGCATCCGGTATAGTTTCCCGCCAAACCAGCCAGCCACGCTAATGCATGTTGTTCCTTGGTCAGTTTTAGTGATGGGAATTCCGGCTCTTTTCAAGGAGCCGATTCTTTCGTTTTCGTTCACTCAATAGAGCCGGCTCTTTCGGCTCCCAAACGGCTCTTTCAGCTTTTAAATACACATGCACACAATTCCCTTCACTACACCCGAGGTTCCAGAAGTTATATTTGATGACAGAGCATATAAGTAACATACATAAATACAGATAAGTTTAAAAATACAATTATTATCTATTAAGTCTGGATGCTAAAAAAGTGTTTTAGTTATTTTGCGTGTGTAACAGGATAAATCGGATATATCGACAAGGGGTTTCCCCCAATTGATCCGATTTATAGAGGGTTTACTGTATTACCCTTTAAATTCAGTAATAGATATTAAAGCTTCTATTCAGATTTTTATTTCAAATAACATAAACTAATGTTAGTGAGTTAGTGACCAGATGAGTGAATCTAAGATTAGAATAAATGTCAATACTGACACTGGACACTGTCATATTACTTCAAGTGACAAAAACATTCCAGAAAGAGGTAAGTAAATACAAATGTTATTATCATTAATGCATTTCGATCTTAAAATCAGTTAACTCATTCCCCAAATAAGCATGAACATATAAATGTTGTCGGGTGATAAAGTCCCAACATAGTTTTTGCATCACACTCCTTAGTATTTATACCAATCAAAGATGGGGAAAAGGTCAAGATATATATTTCATATATACTCGTATATAATCATTGACTTCTTAATTTGTTGTTATTCTTTGATGCTCAGGAAGCAAATGACCAATTGGTTTCATATTCTATCACTCAAATATTTCCTGTTGACTATCATTGAAGCAAAACACTATCATTTTCAGATAATGGAGCCAAGAGGTGCCCCATCTGCAGGACTTCAATCACAAGACTTGATAGACATAAAATCTCATGATATTGGAGAAGAAGAAGAAAGACGAATTCTCAATCAACTTAGAAAAAGAAGGAAGAATAACTCAGAAGATGTAACAAGAAGAATGTGTCCCTATGAAATGTGTCAAGAATGTCATTTTTTTGTAATGTGACTTTCCTTTATATTATACTCTATTTCTTTTCTAACATGTGAATGTATCAGATGAGCATTCCTGTAAATGTATATGTAAAACAATTAATGCTATTTTTGATGCTTTAGAAAGGAAAACTAGTCACAACTCAATATGCAAAGATAAATTAACAACATAAAAAGGAATGTTGTAAAATAAACTTCTGTTACATCAATTTATTCTTAGCATAGAAAATTATTCTGATATATTTTAGTTTAAGAAAGAGGAAAACTAGTCAACATTTATTAAAATGTGATTTTATTTTTTTCTTCACTAATATTCTATATTTGACATCATGAACATTGGTGTGCATTTCAGCCGTGTGTGACACATTCAAATCATCCATTCACATGTGGCACCAATTCACACATAGTATCTGTTCACACATTATAATCCATTCAGCCATTGTCATTGTCTCAGCAATGTCATTCATTCACTGGCATTACTCATTCACCCATTACCTCTGCCATCCATTTATCTGTTCACTCATGTCACCTAGTTACGTATATCAATCAAATACCCATGTCACCCATGAATAAATAAAAAAATAAAAAATAAAATAAATTAAAATTGAACTGCTTTTAACCTGTACTGAGGTGAGCTGATGGCATAAGTGGAAGGTGAAGGAGGAGGAGGGATGTTGATGTTACTGTTTAGAAGAAGATTAACCTTCCATAAAATCATCAGGTAACATCCCTTCTGGTGTTTCCTCTCTTTCTGGTGTTCTTTCTTTTTTCTATCTTTTTGCACTAGAAGAATCTTGGGATTCTTTCTTTAAAAACCTGTTCAATGTTGTCTGCCTTTGACGATTATTCAGAAATTTTCTAAAATGGTCAATAACATTGTCATTGAACAGGTTTTTGAACAGATTTTTAATAAAATTAACAAAGAATAGCAATAAAATAACACAAAGTTTCAGTAAGTTTGTGTGAATGATGCTTAACGTATGGAAGCTACCACCAGAAAAGATGGAGCAGTCATCTTTTCTATAAAATTTCGTTTCCAATGGACAAAAGACAAATTTTCTAGAGAGAATATTCGAAAAATATTGTAAGATGTAACTAGTTATCCTTATGTGTAATTAGTTGTCCTTGTTTTCATGAATTTCAATCATGAATTTCGATTTGAAATAATTATTTTCATTTTATTTGAAAGAAAATAAGAAAATTAATCAAATGATAGACAGTCAGCAGTATTCTATGCAACAACTGATGAATACTTTCTGTATTTCAGTGAGAAATGAAAATTATGAAGCTACTTAGAACAATAACGCCAGAAATCTCAAGAATTATATAAGATATCTTAAAAATATTGAAGGGAATTATATAAAATATGGTAGCTGTCATCATATCCAAAATTCAGGTCAATCCATTAAGAAACAAACTTTTAGCGAAACTTTGAAAGATTTGAAGAATTTTTGACTTTAACAGATAAAGTCTAACAAGTGTGTAACATGTACACTACATTTTTTTGCCTGCCTCAAAAGTAAGATTGATTCTAAGAATTAGGGATCTATAATAGATCCCAAATTATTTCAATATAACTCTGTTTTGGCTATGCACAAAGCAAATTTCACCTTTAGATTCCTACTAATAAAAATTATTACGAATAGTTCAACTGGAGACAAAATATCACTATGAAAGAAGCTCCAAACTACAAATAGATCTTCAAAATTAGCAACTAGATGATACTGGCTTCAAAAATATCTCTCTTAGGAGTCTGCACCCCAACCACGAAGTAAATTATGGAATAGAGTTCAAAATACCATCTAGTTACGCTTTCAGCGTGATTATAATAATAATAATAATGATATCATTATTATTATTATTATTATTATTATTATTATTATCATCATCATTAATACGGATGAACAGATAGACGGACAGGAAAAGTTGGAGAAATACAACAAATATATAAAGAGACAGAACAAGACAGACAGACAGATAATTGCTTGGTATGCGGAGACCCAACCCACACACACACGAACATACCTGACCTCAAAACCATAACCTCACTTAACCTGACTGGCAGGCAGTTTTGATTTCACATCATTCCCTCACTCACATCCTCAGTCCTTCCCAGACAGCCAGCCGTTGAAAAAAAATTAAGCAAAAACTATTTAATCAAGGAGAAAAACTATAAAGAATACTGGCATAAAAATGAAATATCAGCTCTACAAGCTTTACAATACTCTTAACTTTTCTTATAGT
The DNA here is from genome assembly GCA_036785275.1 of Cancer borealis. NCBI lineage: Eukaryota > Metazoa > Arthropoda > Malacostraca > Decapoda > Cancridae > Cancer > Cancer borealis. The sequence continues at coordinate 46,699 of JAXIVD010003044.1, forward strand.
CAATAAATCAATTATAATCAGTTAATTGCTGTTATTTCCCAATTAGTAATACCAATCAACCCGGGGTGATCAGGAATAGGAGAGAGACAAACAGAGATGAATGGGAATGGGCGCAAAACGAACCTGGGTGAACGGGAAAAGGCGCGAAACGACCCTGGGCGAACGGGAAAAAAGGCACGAAACGACTCACGTGCGAACGGGAAAAGGTGCGAAACGACCCGGAACCAGAAGGAAAGGGCTCTCTCTACAAAAGGCGTGTGGGTTTGATATGGTAGGGAACCAAGAAGTGGTGCTCTACTCTGTCAGAGGAGGAGAAAGTGGAGGGCGTGGCAGCTGGGGGAGGAAGCAATTCTTATGTAGGTGTGGACAAGGAGGGTGGAGCATCTGTGTGACAGTGAGGATAGGGAGGATTCTATCTGAAGGGCCTGTGACTAGGAGGACTTGAATGCTCCCAAGGCTATACAAATGGCTGTGTTTTGAATTACATCCAATTCATTATAAGAAGGTGAGGCCGCCCCATAAACCTCACATCCGTGCATGGAGAAGAGGGAAAGTCCGAAAGTAGGACATTAAAAAGAAAAAGACTAAGAGGAGAACCCTGTGGGACACCGCTGGTGATTGGTAAGACTTAGAATAGGAGTTACCTATCACCAGAGAGGACCTGGAAGAAAGGAAGGACTGAACTCAATTGACGGGGGAACCATTGAGTCTATATTCTATTTGTTTAGTATTGTTTATTTATTTTTTTGTTATATTTGATGATTTTAATTGGTTTCAGATGTTGGGGGGCAGTGCAAGCAACACTGAATGATGTGTTATCCACCTGTGCTAGGTTGATCAACTAAGCACAACAAAAATGGCAATTCCCTTTTAATTCCCTGCCGCTGACAATATCACCGCAGTAATAATTCCCTGTAATAGAAGTTGCAGCAATTGTAGCCACAGAAAATGGTGTTTTAAGAAGGCAATAATTTCTGTTGACCTCTTGCTCTTCTTTGTTTACAAACATTTATCCTTCCATGGGGAACGCAGATTCTCCTCCGTGAGTAGAATTGCGAGGAGGGATGGGTCAAGTTGCTCAGCCCATTTTACTTCGACTTGCTACAAGACGCTTTGTGGCGATTGAGGGAACTCATCCTATTGAATGCAAGACTGATGTTTTTATGGAAGGGGACTCCCCTTCCAAACACTAACATCTATTCAGTAACATTAAACAATAACATTTCTCTCCTCTCTATTTTTGACAGCACGAGAACAAGCAGAGTTAAGCCAGGGCTTTTTAGCTTTAGTATTGGAGAAAGTATGAATGACTCCATACCAGAGACAATCACCTCTGTTATGTGCTCAGAGCAAAGAGAAGGATCTCTGACATGCAAACAATAATCATCCAAAGGAAAATCAGAATAGTACTTAGCTGAGTTGAAATGCCAGAAGCACCTCTGCTTAGGCGGATCCTGAGGCAGCACTTGAGCGATAGAACAGGTAATGGGAATAAGATTGTGATCGGAGGAACCCAACGGAGAGGAAGGTTTGACAGAGTAAGCTGAAGGTCTGGGAGTTAGGAAAAGATCAAGAATGTTGGACGTGTCTCCAAGGCGGTCAGGGATATGGGTAGGAAACTGCATCAGCAGCTCTAGTTAAAGGTTTGTTTACCAGGTTGGTCAGTAAAAAAAGATGAAAGCCAAAGATGGTTGTGAACATTTAAATTTCCAAGAATGGAAATCTCAACATAAAGAAAGTGAGATAGGATGTACTTCACTTTGGAAGTGAAATAGTCAAAGAATTTTACATAGTCAGAGGAATTAGGTGAGAGATATATAGCAGAGATGAATTTAGTTAGTGATATTGAAATCTTAGCCAAATGGTAGAAAATTCTGAAGATTCAATATTGTGGACACGAAAGCAAGTAATGTCATTACGCACATATGCGCAACAACCAGCTTTAGATTGAAAATGAGGATAGAGAAAGTAGAAGGGAAGAGAGAAGGGGCTGCTGTCAGTAGTCACAGACAACTGTGTTTCAGTTAGGAAGAGAAGATAAGGTTTAATAGAGGAGAGATGATGTTCCACAGATTAGAAATTAGATCTAATGCCACGAATGTTGCAAAAATCAATAGAAAAAGTGTAAAAACATCCAAGATCGTCAGCTGATTATATATATATATATATATATATATATATATATATATATATATATATATATATATATATATATATATATATATATATATATATATATATATATATATATATATATATTATATATATATATATATATATATATATATATATATATATATATATATATATATATATATATATATATATATATATGTGTGTGTATATACATATGTATATATACATATATGTGTGTGTATATATATATATATATATATATATATATATATATATATATATATATATATATATATATATATATACATATTGTAACCTCAGTTCACAAATTTAATTATTTTCTGAAAGCTGTTCATGACTCAAAATGTTCGTAAACCGAAACTATATATAAGAAATAAATGTAAAACGGATTAATCCGTTCCTGGACCCCAGGTGATTGTTTATTCAAACTTTTACAACAGTACTTGGTGCTCAAGTTCATACACAAAACCAAAGATAATATTTAAATCTAACAGAAAAAGAAAAACACAATACTAAGCAATTAAATAGACAAAACTTACCTAATTTAATTGTATCGTACCTATAAGGAGAATAGTTGACAACGTAAGTGGAAGTTGGTGAGGAAGGGCAAGGGAGAGATGTTATTGTTTGGAAGGAGAGTTCCCTTCTATAGAAAACATCAGATAACTGTCTTCTTGGGGTTTATTCTCTTTCTCTTTTCTATTTCTTAGCACCACTCGACTCTGCTTGAAACTTACTGGTCCTCTGTCTCACTAAAAATTGGTCCAATGAAATTTGTTTTTGCCTACATGTTAAAATGTTTCTAAAATGAGACAAGGCATTGTCATTGAAAATGTTTATGCTGCAGCTTGCTACTGCTTTATCTGGGTGATGTCATTCCACAAAACTTTGCACTTCACACCATTTTGCACAAATTTTGCAGATCAAAGAGCCAAGAACATCCTCCTTTCCTTGATCTTCCTATGAAGACATTTCCTCCACAATTGCTTTTTGTGCTGCTCCTGAAGTTGTTCCAGTTCTTGCAAGCTGAGCTTATTTTTGTGGTCCTCTACTAACGCCACATCTTCCTTGTTAACTTCCTACCCCATGTTTTGGCCTGTTTTGGCATAATCATGCCAGCAAGTCACTTGCTGCAAGGCTTTGTCAATGAGTTAAGCAATGGAGGATATTGAAATGTGTCAGATGTTACCTCTAACTACCTTTGAAAAAGTGTTCTCACGTACAATGCCCTCCAAATAACAGGCAATATACTTTTCATCACATTATTTTTTCTTAAAGAACCTCAGATTTTCCAAGTGGTACACATGTAATGACTTGAGCTTTAAGTCCCCACTTGCGTTTCCACATAGCAAAAGAGCCAGCCATTCACTTGTGTCCAAGTAATGCTTTTTCTCCTTGAGTAATTAATGTGTCTTCCTTGGCATTTTTTTTTTCCAAAATAGACCAGTTTTGTCACAGTTAAACATTTGCTGGGGAAGAAATCCCTCAGCCTTTACAATCACTAAATTCTTGCATAAATTCTTAAGCAGCTTCTGGGTTAGCACTCACAGCTTCCCCATGACTAAACACACTACATATGCCCTTTCTTTTCTTAAATTTCTCAAACCACCCTCAACTAGCTTTCAAAATATCAG
>JAXIVD010003045.1:7500-17500 GCA_036785275.1 Cancer borealis
GTATGTGTGGGTGGACGGCAGCGGGGAGCACCTTCGATCCAAGACCCGCACTGTCAACTTCATCCCCAAGTGTCCCACAGGTGAGTACTGGGGTGATGCGGCAGCCTTGGGGCGGGATAGCGGGACTGAGGGCTGGCTGGCCTTGGGTGGGGCTGGTGGGGGGAGGGTTAGGATGCGGAGGTCGGTCATTGGGCTGAGAGAGAGAGAGAGGAGAGCAAAGTGTATTGATCACTATGGACTTCCTTGTTTACGTCATCGTGAAGGTAGTGGTAACATGGAGGCAAGGACGAGATTCCAGGATGGCGGGGGTGGAGGGCTAAGCCAGGATCAATACAGCAGCGGAAGGAAGGGGAGGGGATGAGGCTCTCCAGCCGTGTAGGTCAATACGCGGGGAACCTGTTGATGCTGCATGCGTGAGTGTGTGTGATAGGTCACACCACACCACTGAGTGTGTCGTTCCCCAACAGAGCTGCCGGAATGGAACTTCGACGGCTCCTCCACGGGACAAGCTGAAGGTAGTAACAGCGACGTGTACCTGAGGCCCGTGGCGATGTACCGCGACCCCTTCCGTCTTGGCGACAACAAACTGGTGCTGTGCGAGACCTACAAGCATAACAAGAAGCCTACGGAGACCAACCACCGCCGCCAGTGTCTTGAGGCCCAGACCCGCGCCGGGGACTCACACCCCTGGTTCGGCATGGAACAGGAGTACACACTCTTGGACACTGACAACCACCCACTGGGCTGGCCCAAGAATGGCTTCCCAGGACCCCAGGGCCCATACTACTGTGGCGTGGGCGCCAACAAAGTCTACGGACGTGACGTGGTGGAGGCCCATTACCGCGCCTGTCTGTACGCTGGCATCAACATCTCCGGCGAGAATGCCGAGGTAATGCCCGCCCAGTGGGAGTTCCAAGTGGGTCCCTGCGAAGGCATCACCATGGGCGACGACCTGTGGATGGCCCGCTACTTGCTGCACCGCGTCGCTGAAGACTTCGGCATTGTGGTCAGTCTGGACCCCAAGCCCATTCCAGGCGACTGGAACGGCGCTGGAATGCACACCAACTTCTCCACCAAGGAGATGAGGGAACCCAACGGTATTGCAGAGATCGAGAAGGCCATCGACAAGCTGTCCCGACACCACATCCGCCACATCAAGGCTTATGATCCCAAGGAGGGCAAGGACAACGAGCGTCGCCTCACTGGCCTTCACGAGACTTCTTCCATTCATGACTTCTCCGCCGGCGTGGCCAACAGGGGCTGTTCCATCAGGATTCCCCGCGGCGTGGCTGAGGAGAAGCAGGGCTACCTGGAGGACAGGCGGCCATCCTCCAACGCTGACCCCTACATGGTGTCTGAGGTGCTGGTGAGGACCATCTGCCTGGACGAGTGAGCGCTGGACGCCGCCGCCCGCAGGACCCCGCAAACCCACCCGAAGGGACCAACACATTAAGCTCTCATTGTCTCATTGTCTCGTCTTTCCCTCAATCGGTTACTCCGGCGATGTGCGTCGGGGTCAAGTACAAGTATTAGTTGTGATAGCCGGATGCGAGCGTCCTTCAATGTATATTTGTATATATCAAAAAAATTATTACGACAATTGCTAACTGTAGGTCAAGCATGACTTTGTTTATATGTCTTAAGTCGCATTGTTTGTTCCAGTCATTATCACCACTAACTTAATTAAGGTCATTACACCTAGTACAGTTGTTTGCTCTCTGATTCCCCAACCCACCAACCTCTCCTCACCCTGCCCCGTCAAGGACGCCCACCAGGGGGCCGCCTGTCCTCCTTGGCGCGTGGCCTTCATGCTAAATGGCCTCTCAGTTTTTCTTTCCAAGTGGCGGGATGCTCAGTGTAGGGATCGACCACCACCACCACCACCTTCTCCGCGGCAGCCTAGGAGACACCGGATCCTGCTACACACACACACACACACACACACAGCCACTCACACACACACACACACACACACAGCCACACACACACACACACAGCCACACACACAGCCACACACACACAGCCACACACAGCCACACACACAGCCACACACACACACACACACTGCCAGCCACACCCTCAACCCTTACATCAGCACAGCCTCATTCATACCTGTCTCCTCCCACCTCACTCCCCTTTCCCCCATCAACTGACTCCCCTCACCCTCCCCATCTTAACCTTCCCCTTCCCTCACTCCTTCACCCATAAATATTCCAACCCATGCAATTGCACTCCCCATTCCTCCTTCCTTCCTTCCTTCCTTCCTTCCTTCCTTCCTTCCTTCTTGCTTCCCTCAATCACAACCCAATCTTCCTCTTCTTCCTGATCTCACTCAACAAAACAATAATATTTCCCTTTTGGCCTCTCTCTCTCTCTCTCTCTCTCTCTCTCTCTCTCTCTCTCTCTCTCTCTCTCTCGGGGTGGTGAAACTGGGGTATTGGGGGGGGAGGGGGGTTAGTACCTGCATCTACCTGGTCATTACCTGCACACACCTGGGCGGGGCGGGGCGGGGGGGAGGGAAGGTAAAATGACTACTAAGAGGAAAGGAAAGTTAGGTCCCGCCCTTGAGGTAGCACGTGTCACCTGGGGGAAGGGAGGGAATGGGTGAAGGAAGGAAATGGGTGAGGGAAGATTTTTAAAGAGATGGGTGAAGGGAAGGTATGTTAGGGAATGGGTGAAGGGAAAGTATGTTAGGGAATGGGTGAAAGGAAGGTGTGTTAGGGAATGGGTGAAAGGAAGGTGTGTTAGGGAATGGGTGAAAGGAAGGTATGTTAGGGAATGGGTGAAGGGAAGGTGTGTTAGGGAATAGGTGAAGGGAAGGTGTGTTAGGAAATAGGTGAAGGGAAGGTATGTTAAGGAATGGGTGAAGGGAAGGTATGTTAGGGAATGGGTAAAGGGAAGGTATGTTAGGGAATGGGTGAAGGGAAGGTGTGTTAGGGAATGGGTAAAGGGAAGGTATGTTAGGGAATGGGTGAAGGGAAGGTGTGTTAAGGAATGGGTGAAAGGAAGGTGTGTTAGGGAATGGGTGAAGGGAAGGTGTGTTAGGGAATGGGTCAAGGGAAGGTATGTTAGGGAATGGGTGAAGGGAAGGTGTGTTAGGGAATGGGTGAAAGGAAGGTGTGTTAGGGAATGGGTCAAGGGAAGGTGTGTTAGGGAATGGGTGAAGGGAAGGTGTGTTAAGGAATGGGTGAAAGGAAGGTGTGTTAGGGAATGGGTCAAGGGAAGGTGTGTTAGGGAATGGGTGAAGGGAAGGTGTGTTAGGGAATGGGTGAAGGGAAGGTGTGTTAGGGAATGGGTGAAGGGAAGGTGTGTTAGGGAATGGGTCAAGGGAAGGTATGTTAGGGAATGGGTCAAGGGAAGGTGTGTTAGGGAATAGGTGAAGGGAAGGTATGTTAGGGAATAGGTGAAGGGAAGGTATGTTAAGAAATGGGTGAAGGGAAGGTATGTTAGGGAATGGATGAAGGGAAGGTGTGTTAGGGAATGGGTGAAGGGAAGGTATGTTAGGGAATGGGTGAAGGGAAGGTGTGTTAGGGAATGGGTGAAAGGAAGGTGTGTTAGGGAATGGGTGAAGGGAAGGTATGTTAGGGAATGGGTGAAGGGAAGGTGTGTTAGGGAATGGGTGAAGGGAAGGTGTGTTAGGGAATGGGTGAAAGGAAGGTATGTTAGGGAATGGGTGAAGGGAAGGTGTGTTAGGGAATGGGTGAATTATTAATGGGATGGAGAAGTGTATTGAGGATAGAAACAAAAAATAGATAAATAAATAAAATAAAAAATAAAAAGTATAGATGACACAAGTAGGAAAGAGATCAAGATAATAAAAATAAAAAAATAAAACAACAGATAGAAGAAGAAAAGAATATAAAAAAAATAGCTCAGATAAAGGATAATAGAGAGGTATTTAGGTAACAAATTAATGAGGTTAGAAAAACAGAACACAGGTGAATAGGACAGTACAGGTAACAGTAGTAATTAACCTTAGTCTCATTAGGTAATTAAATCATCCGTACCCTGTCATCACGTGCTCTGGGGTGATTGTACGTGCATTAATTGGGGCACGGTCATATTACCCTCAAGACATTTCCCCCCTAGATATTTCCCCCAGACATATTTCCACCCAGACATTTTTCCCCCAGACATTTCCCCACCAGACATATTTCCCCCCCAAGACATTTTCCCCCCAAGACATTTCCCCCCAGACATATTCCCCCAGACATTTTTCCCCCAGAATGTCCTACACTCGCATTAATTAAGGGAGAAATCAAGGTAAGGTCAGGTAAACACAGGTAAGGAGGCGTGGGAATGGAAAAATTAGAGAATTAAAGATTAAACAAAGTATAAATAAACGATAATAACGATATAATGTAAGTAATGATGATTAAAGAGAATGTGTGTGTGTGTGTGTGTGTGTGTGTGTGTGTGTGTGTGTGTGTGTGTGTGTGTGTGTGTGTGTGTGTGTGTGTGTGTGTGGTGACGGTAAGTAATTAGGCAGGTCTACGAAGTGATTAATTATATATATTAATTGTGGGAAGGTGTGGTAATTACGGGATTAAATTACATTATAGACGATTAGAAGTGAAGAGTGACGTAATGGCGGCTATATATTTACTTAGTGGGGCGTGATATTGAAGTTTTACGAGACACTTGAGTGATATATAATGAGAAAGAGGAGAAGGAATGGACACAGTAAAGATAGAAACATAAAAATGAAAAAAAATAATATAAGATGAGAGTAAAGAGAGAATATAAACAACTATATATAGCATTAGGAAGGTCAAGTTGTAATTATAGAACATATATAATAAAACTAGGAATTGGGATGAGAAAGGAAAAGTAAGAGTAGGATAGAGAAAAAATATATATAAGATAGAAAATATATAAAAATAATGAAAAATAGGTCAGATGTTAGAATGAGTTAGTTAATGTTAATAAAATAAGTGTTAGATATTAAATGTGATATTGTGTTATGTTAAGGTAAAAGGCAGATAGTGAAAAGACAACAGTAAGGTAAAGTATGGGAAAGGGAAGGGAGGGTTAGGTTAGAATAGGTTAGGTTAGTTTAGGTTAGGTTAGATTAGATTAGGTTAGGTTAGGTTAGTTACAGTGAAATGATTAGGTTAGTATAGGTTAGTTATAGTGAAATGGTTAGTATAGGTTAGGTTAGGTTAGTATAGGTTAGTTACAGTGAAATGGTTAGGTTAGGTTAGATTAGGATGTGTGTTTGTCAAAGAATGTTAAAAAATATATATATAAAAAACATTGAAGTTCTATTTATTCATCAGTCAATATATCTATCAATCAATCAATTAATCACTCACTCACTCACTCACTCAACTTCCCTCATAACCTAACTGTAGCCTATCACTTTTGCACATCACACACGTACACACACACACGTACACACACACACGTACACACACACACGTACACACACATTCTCCTCTCCTCTCCTCAACAACAAACGCACACGCATACACGCTCATACATTCCCACCACACGTCCACACCCCACCAAGTCGAATACACCCCATTTACCATTCCCTCCACACGTCAAATAAACCCTTTACCATTCCCTCCACAGTGTATTAGGTTGGTTTGACTCATATTAACTAAAGTTCTGATATATATTCTAACTGGTAACTGCACTCCATCTTAACACCCAGCACAAATTCAAATTCAAATTTAAATGTTTATTGACCACAAAATCTTAATACATAAAACTGTTCAATACTCGGCCTACAAAAAAAAAAAAAACAATAAAAACCGTAAGACTTGGAAAACATGTGAATTATTTATGGTCCAACGCAAAGTAACATAGTACAATTATGAAAAGCAGTGTAGCTCCTAAACTTAAAACAAGACTACATTTTAATTTTGTAATTGTATAAGCGAATTTATATCTAAACACAAACATACAAATACGCTTTTTTTAATCAAACACAAATACAATTCATAAAACAGTTTGAACAGAAACCTGTTCCCATACCAGTAAATTAAATCGTTCCATAAACGAATAAAAGTGACTAAACCACATGCTAAACTAGAAAATCATAACACTTTAAAACAAAAGAAAATAAAAAGTAAAATACATGAAATCTAAAAACATACCAAACTGGCAAAAAAAATCAATAAGAACTTATATAAAACTACTGAAGTACCACACCTTAAAAGGAAAGAAAACGTGATATTTGTAGAAAATGAAATGTGACTATGTGAAGCATGACATGACAGTGTACACTATCTCAGGTACGACAAACTGATCACACACACACACACACACACACACACACACACACACACACACACGTTTTACTGTTGATTCCTGTCTTGCATTTATTGTAATTGTTATTTATAGGTAAGAGGAGGAGTAATATTTTGTTACACACTATTTAGCTTCTATACTTTTTTTTTTTCTATTAATTAATCTCTATATTGTTGTTTTTTTCACTGTTCTCTCTCTCTCTCTCTCTCTCTCTCTCTCTCTCTCTCTCTCTCTCTCTCTCTCTCTCTCTCTCTCTCTCTCTCTCTCTCTCTCTCTCTCATTTCTACTTTTCATCACATTTTTCTATACTCTTCCTTTCTCTGCAGATAAAATAAAAATAAATAAATAAATAAATAAATAAATGAAAATAAATTAACTTTTTTTTAACTTCCTCCAAAATATATCCTGATGCATAATTAAAGGTAATGATGCATATAATTAACACCTCAGGAAGCCTCAAGGTCATTACAAAGACATCATAATTATCCTCAAGGTCATTAAGATAAAAATAACTTTTGCACCTCTCAATAAATGGAGAGAGAGAGAGAGAGAGAGAGAGAGAGAGAGAGAGAGAGAGAGAGAGAGAGAGAGAGAGAGAGAGAGAGAGAGAGAGAGAGAGAGAGAGAGAGAGAGAGAGAGAGAGAGAGAGAGAGAGAGAGAGAGAGAGAGAGAGAGAATGGATTATCAAAACATTTCAATAACAATAATAAAATAACTCAATATATTCAATAGATAAATAAATAAATAAATAAATAAATATAGATAGATAGACATAAAGTGTAGAGGTAATTAAGAGGTAATTAACAACACCTGGTAGGGAGTAATTAGCCTGTTCGCAGTGAGCATTTTGATACCAGACAGCGCCAGATTTTGTAATTTTTGCCGGAAAATAAATACTTTTTGGGGCAAGTTTTACAAGCTTACACAGGTGTATTATTGCACATTAATGCGTATGAAATTTAAGTCTATTAAACTCATGATGTCTGACGGCATATGACATCGTTTGAGCCTCTATTCATAATTTCATATGATATTCTTAAGACAGCTTATATTTGTATCAAGGCAAGCAATTTGTCATTTTCTACTAATCTCAATGGGCGTATACCGATACATACTTTCATTTGAATGTACCAAACAATAGGCAAATCCATGTAATGTATAGAAAATGTAATTTTGTGTCGCAGACTTAATTTTTTCCAGTACGACAACTATATCCTCGGCTACTGGCAGCAAACCACAACAAACACCAGCAGGCTACTCAGAGCAACTCCTAATGGCATTGTCAGCTGCAAATGCTGTGGCAAGGGTTTATTAGAAGTAAAATGTCCCCATAGTGATAAATACCAGTCTTTTTAACGGCGCTTAGTATACTACGTCGTACGTCTGGCAGCGGTGCTGTTTTTGTTTTCTTCACTGATCACCTTCGTATATAAGACGTGACAGTGATTTCCAATATTTTTTAACACACTCAGATAAAATGTATAAGCCGAAATCAACATCCTTTTATTTTTACTGCTCATACTTACTGAAAAAATAATAATTACCTAATTGTAGCTTTATCTTATAATACAATTAACAAAGCCTTATCATGCACCAGTAAGTAAGAATAATAACATTAAGGTTATGTTTTTAATTTTAAATATACATGTGCAGTAATTCATGTCGTATTTTTTCTGCAGATCGGCTTCTAAATTAACTAAGTCACCCCTTTGCCCCGGAGAAGTGGAGAAAATTAAAAATTCTAGCGCTGATAGGTGTCTACGACCCTAGCTGCGAACAGGCTAATTAGCTGAGGTCACTGCAGGTATACAGGCTTAGGGACAATTAATAGCCAGGCGCTAGGTCAGTAATTAGGGTTCTGATGGACGGGGTGAGGTCAGTCAGGTCACCACGCCCACTGTTGGCTGTGGTATTTGACCTGACCTACTCCTCCTCCTCTCCCATCCCATCTTTTTTTTTTTTTACCTGTATTGAAATTATTGTTGTTACTCTTTTTTTTCTGTACTTAGAATATTATTATTATTATTATTTATATTTTTTCTTGTACTCAAAATATTATTGTTACTCCTTTATTTTTTTAACTGTAGTCAAAATATTATTGTCACTTTTTTTTAATCTATTTTTTCACCTGTACTCAAAATATTATTGTTACTCTTTTTTTATTTTTTTTTTCACCTGTACTTTAAATATTATTGTTATTCTTTTTTATTATATTTTTTACCTGTACTCAAAATATTAGTGTTACTCTTTTTATTTTTCATGTTTATACTTAAATTATTATTGTTACTCTTTTTTTTATTTCTATACTCAAAATATTATCATTATTCTTTTTATTTTTCCTATACTCAAAATATTATTGTTAATGCATTTATTTGTCCTGTCCTCCACATAACTTTGCCTCATCACCTCATTCCTGTGTGTACGTTATTGTAGTCATGTACGTACAGTCTTTACAAAGTCACAACACTTCATTCCTGTGTGTACATTATTCCTATCATGTACGTACAGTCATTACAAAATTAGAACACTTAATTCCTGTATGTACGTTATTCCTATCATGTACGTACAGTCTTTACAAAATGACAACACTTACACTTACAACCAGAGTAAAGCAACGCACACTTAACAGATAAACAGTAATTCATTAACTGTTTTAAAGGTACAAAAGGTTTAAGTCTGAAGATAACGTTACACACACACACACACACACACACACACACACACACACACACACACACACACACACACACACAGTCATGGATAACACTGAAGAATGACATGACGTAACAACTAGATAATACGTACATCTACACACTGTTGATGCCATTAGGTTAGGTAACACACCTCTCGAAAGCCAGATACAAATAATGATAAGAACCTATTATTAGTACACCGACCACACGCCAGACACACCACAACACCACAACACCACCACACCACAAGCGCCACAAGCACGCCGCCAGCTGTGTTCGTTTCCCTTATCACACTGCCACACACAATACAATGATAACCTAAACTGATAACGTTTTTTTTTATATATTTTATGGTGTCACTCAAATCCAACAAAAATAGGTCAGATTTCTGGAGTTTTTTTTTTTTTTATCTTACTTCGTCTTATTATTTTGTTTATTTATATGAATGTTTTTTTTATTTTATTTCTATATTGTTTTTTTCTGGTATTCCCATAGTGTTGTTATTAGTATTGAGTAGCATTATTGTTATTGTTATTATCATTATTATTATTACTATTATTACTATTATTATTATCATTATTACTATTATTTTCCCGTTCGTCCTGCTTGTTATATAGCGTCGCGTCTTACACATTGTTACATCACGTCACGTGTCACGCCAGACTCTCATTGTTAAAAAAAAAAAAAAAAAAAAAGCCAGATAACAGTGTAGTGGATCTAATTCTCGTTACGTATAAACAAAGATACGGATCAACAACAACAACAACAACAACAACAACAACAACAACAACAACAACAACAACAACAACAACAACAACAACAACACTGTTATCGATGTTTTTTGCAGTCTATTATTTAATGAGGGTAGATATGTTCTCGTCTTGTTATATTATTGTTATCATCATTATTATTATTATTATTATTATTATTATTATTATTATTATTATTATTACTATTACTATTAGTATTAGTAGTAGTAGTAGTAACAGTACATAGTAGTGGTAGGAGTAGTAATAATAGTAGTAGTAGTAGTAGTAGTAGTAATAATA
>JAXIVD010003045.1:32500-50467 GCA_036785275.1 Cancer borealis
CCTCTCTCTCTCTCTCTCTCTCTCTCTCTCTCTCTCTCTCTCTCTCTCTCTCTCTCTCTCTCTCTCTCTCTCTCTCTCTCTGACAACAATAACATTCTTGTCTCTTGGTTTAACTCTACGTCCTTTCATTTCCTTGTTTCCATACGTGCTGCTGCTGTTGTTGTTGTGGTGATGGTGGTAGGGAGATATAATGCAGTGGTGTGGTGAGATATAATGTGTGATTGTGTATGTAATGGTGTTGATTGTAGAGGAGGAGGTGGTGGTTGTGGTGTGTGGTTGTGGTTGTGGTGTGTGGTTGTGGTGTGTGGTGGTGAGTGACAAGGTGGCAAGATGCGCTTCCTTCCTCTGTCCTCAGGAAGCACTATATCCTGTGGATGGCGGCGCGGTGTGTGTGTGTGTGTGTGTGTGTGTGTGTGTGTGTGTGTGTGTGTGTGTGTGTGTGTGTGTGTGTGTGTGTGTGTGTGTTATTCCTACGCAGCATATGAGGAACACTGAACCGTCTGACTATTAGGCAAACATTGGGCCAAACCTGCTGAGTTGAGTGTTGAGTGGTGTGTTTACATTCCACAACACATCCTGCTCTCAACACGGAGGCGTAACGGCCCACACAGGTGACTCATATAAGGGTCTGCGTGCCTTCATTCTACACCAGTCTGTCTTCTTATCCTTCTACTGCTTGTTACGTTTTCTTTGGAGTATTGGCTCATCTTAAGGCATACTGTAATTTGTGACTTTCCAGTTCTTTTTTTTCCCCATTTATTGTATTGCAGTGCGAGTATGTTTTTTATTCCTATATGAATCACGTGTATTAATTATTCATGAAGTGTATAACGTGTGTTTTGGTCCCATCTGCAGGCACCATGACGCACTTCCAGTTTGAGGTGACCAATAAGACGGTGCTGGACCGGTACATGCGGCTGGCCATCCCCGACAACAAGTGTCAGGCCATGTATGTGTGGGTGGACGGCAGCGGGGAACACCTTCGATCCAAGACCCGCACGCTGCATTTCATCCCAAAGACTCCTGCAGGTGAGGGCGCTGTGTTGCCGTGGCTGGTGATGCCTGGCTCACTGTGACAAGTGTGTGACAGGTATGTGACAGACGTTTGATCACAGCATTGAGTGTATCGTTCCCCAACAGAGCTGCCGGAATGGAACTTCGACGGCTCCTCCACGGGACAAGCTGAAGGAAGTAACAGCGACGTGTACCTGAGGCCCGTGGCGATGTACCGCGACCCATTCCGTCTTGGCGACAACAAACTGGTGCTGTGCGAGACCTTCAAACACAACAAAACACCCACTGACACTAACAACCGTCGCGACTGTCTTCAAGTGATGACCCGCGCCGCAGAGACACACCCTTGGTTCGGCATGGAACAGGAGTACACACTCCTGGACACTGACAACCACCCACTGGGTTGGCCCAAGAATGGCTTCCCAGGACCCCAGGGACCTTACTACTGTGGCGTGGGCGCTGGCAAAGTCTACGGACGTGACGTGGTGGAGGCACATTACCGCGCCTGTCTGTACGCTGGCATCAACATCTCCGGCGAGAATGCCGAGGTAATGCCCGCCCAGTGGGAGTTCCAAGTGGGTCCCTGCGAAGGCATCACCATGGGCGACGACCTGTGGATGGCCCGCTACTTGCTGCACCGCGTCGCTGAAGACTTCGGCATTGTGGTCAGTCTGGACCCCAAGCCCATTCCAGGCGACTGGAACGGCGCTGGAATGCACACCAATTTCTCCACACAGGGGATGCGGGAACCCAACGGTATTGCAGAGATCGAGAAGGCCATCGACAACCTATCAAAGGTCCATGAAGAGCACATCAAGGCCTACGACCCCAATGGAGGCAAGGACAACGAGCGCCGCCTCACTGGACAGCACGAGACCTCCTCCATCCACGACTTCTCCGCCGGTGTGGCCAACAGGGGCTGTTCCATCAGGATTCCCCGCGGCGTAGCTGAGGAGAAGACCGGTTATCTGGAGGACAGGCGGCCATCCTCTAACGCTGACCCTTATGTGGTCTCTGAACGGCTGGTACGCACCATCTGCCTCGACGAATGCTAGCCATCACTTCTCCTCATCCTTCGTACCCAGTGTGTCGTCTGAGCCTCCCGTCACCCTGCATGGCACCACCATTACCTTAGATGCCGGCACTGGCATACACGGCGTCGCCTTGATTGCTGTCGGGCCCGCGTGACCCCGATGAATCTCTACTACTCGATTCCCACACTGTCTTCGTGGTTTTCCTTGTTGTTGTATACTAGTTTTTTATATAATTATTTTACAAGTCCCTTAACTCCTGGTTCCCGCCACGAACTCAGTGTAATATGTAAATACATTCGTACAATAATATTATTATGATTCTAAATAAACAAATATGTCTCAGCAAAGTTATTCCTTGCGGTTTTATCTAATTTGATTAATGTGACGGTCTCTCCTTGGAACTCTCTCAAGGGAATGGACACGAAAGAAGAGTCTCCCTTTGTTCCTGTCCATACCCATTACACACACGCCCGCCATCCCTCCTCCCAAGTATTCCAACACTTTGTCCTCACATTACATACCTGGTCTTCCTCTCACACCCACAGCATCCACTACATCTTTATACATCCTCCTTGTCATCTCACTTCCTCCAATTGTCCTCACATAACCAAACCCTCTGAAGATGTTGTTTGACCACCACCACCACCACCACCACCACTACACAATTCATTCCTTCACCTCTAACCGATACATCAAACCTTTCATATACACTTTCACTGTTTTCACCGTTCATTCTATTCACATACACAAACATCTCTCAACAACACTTTCCTCCTTTGTCATGTCACCTCCCGCATTTCTCCCTCCATCCTTCCAGATTGAGACAGGATCGAAGCAAATTATTTAAACTCATATACCTCAGCCACTCTTTGTCAATTCAACCTGACATGACATCACACACCTTATCGTATTCTGTCTTCATTACATTATACAAAAAATAAGCTTTTCCAATCTACTCCACTTGTCTCTATCGGCTGCCCGTCTATTCCAGGCCACGACAACAAAACTTCTTATCTTATCTCTCCATCTAGTTCTCTGTCTGCCATGCCCTTTTTTTCTAGGTTGCTATTGTGTTACTCTAATTTTCTATCACTGGTTTTCTAAATTCAATTGCTTACACGCTATTTCACGGTTCTATTGTCAATCAGTACGAAGTCTCCGCTAAAAATAATATGATAACTTTCCTGTTGGTTCTGCTTGTATGGGTTGGGTTGGGTTGGGTTGGGTTAGGTTAGGTTAGGTTAGGAGATGGGATGGGATGGAATGGGATGGGATGGGATGGGATGGGATGGGATGAGACTCAGGTGATACAAGTGGTCATGGAAAATAGCAGAAAAAAAAACACATGTAAAATTAAAACAAAAATATTATGTTTTCCCCTAGATAAGCATAGAAATTTGAAACCTTACCTATAGATCTGTTTTTATGAGGTCTGACGATGGCTGACGATCACGAGTACAGCGCGTGATCCTACAGACCACGGTGAATTAGACAAACACACACACACACACACACACACACACACACACATTGAACACACTCCCCACCAGCACAGTTACAACATCAGTCTCGGGAGATCACATCAACACTCCCACAGAATCATATATAACCTAAGTACGTATCCTGAAAACATGAATAAATAACAAAACACAAATGCTATAGTACTTACATTAGGTTGTAGACACGCCTCTTACGCCCCTTAGGTAACTTGCAACAGGATAAGGATAACTACCTGAAGGAGAGATAAGGTAAAGATTAATTAGGATTCAGCCCCAAAATACTGAAGGGTCTGGCACACGTCACCCCCATCACCCTGCCACCCTGTCACTGTCACCCTGGCGAGGAGAGGAACCCAAGCTAACGTTAAGGATTGGAAAGGGAAGGAAGAAAATGACGGAAAGGAAGAAGGAAGGAAAATAAGGGAAGGAAGGAGAAGGAAAGAAAGGAAGGAAAAGGAAAGAGAAGGAAGGAAAGGAATAAGAGGCAGGCTCGCTCTCTCTCTCTCTCTCTCTCTCTCTCTCTCTCTCTCTCTCTCTCTCTCTCTCTCTCTCTCTCTCTCTCTCTCTCTCTCTCTCTCTCTCTCTCTCTCTCTCTCTCTCTCTCTCTCTCTCTCTCTCATGCAATGCTCCACTATATGTTTTGCAAACTAAACAAATAAAATTACAAATAAAAGTGTAATAAAGTAAATAATTACTCATAAATTGTCATCACTGATTATTTTCCTTAATGACGCGACGCGGGTCATCTAATCTTTCTTCCATTATGGCGGTAATTCATCCTTCACCGCACATATTCTACAGTCAATCTCACCTCTAATTACTCAGGATTAAAATGGCGGTGTTGATAAATCTGTGAATGTCTTGTTGGCGCCGATAACACTTGATTACACAGAATAAATAAAACTGGTTTCACAATGGCGGGAATTCGACGCGACTTTCGTACAGATCAAAACCGGTTGTCGTACTTTTTTTTATTTTATCTTATTTTGTATTATTTCATGCGTCTAGATTTATTTAATTAATTATTTAGTTCACGATTTAACAAGGCGAGAGGGATGACAGGGGAGATGGGAGGTGGGGGATGGCAAGGGAGGTGGGAGGGTAGAGGACCGAAATAACCTACAATGTATTTTAGCCATTATTCTAGCCCAAGGGGAAGTCCACACAAACCCTTAGCTCTACTTTACATTATATTCATAAAGCTCCTCATTGTATATGGCAATAAATGCATTAATCAACTCAACACAACAACAAATTAAAAAAAAAAACATTCTCTTTGCGCCGAAACACAACTCGCCGAACTCAACGTAAACAAAGTCACGCCAGACTCAAGCCTCCCACGCCGGGATTTTTTTTGTTCTGGCGTCGTGTTAGTAACTTGTTGATAAATATTACGGTTGACCCAAGAGTCATTATGGTGTCTGGTGCCCTGAAGAACCTGTACTGGACGTCATTCAGTCAGGCAGCGTCCCTAGAGGCAGGACTACTGGCGGTGGGCAACAATGAAGGCAAACTTGTCGCCTACGAGTAAGTTACAGAGAGAAAGAGCATTGATAGTTTAGGATCCAAACTAAGTGGTCTGTCCTTAACCTACCAGCACTATATTTATTCTGGTTTATTTGCAGAAAGATGTCCATCACTTTTTAAGGAAAGTTAGTTTTTCTGGTGGTAAAGATTCGCAAGACGATCCATTCAATATATCCTTACCGTTATAATGCACTGTAAATTCAACCTCAGATACTGGTTTCCCTAAGGAAACCTTGGAAAGGTAAACTGTAGGAACTCGGATGTCACAGTGGCCTTGTGTCTCAGAGTAATGGATTAATTCCCACCACAGGCTCAAAGGCCAATGTGACGGGAGATGAACACCTTCCACCAACCCTCCTCCGGCCTGTCTGTTTTCATATTTTTTCTAATTAAATGTAACCTTTTCTAACCTAATCTTTGAAACTCCTTCCACATTGTTCATTTTATAAAAAAAAAAAAAAAAAAACATTTTCTAACGTTACCTATCCTAACCTAATCTAAGCTGAATTTAAATAATTATTGTGGCCTTTCTGCCTGTAACCCAACTCAACATATCTACTTTACTCACAGCCGTCAGTGTCAAAATTGCACCATATACCATAGGTGGATCTGACTCAGCTAACATATTAACAAAGAATTACATGTTGTTCCTTTTATATAAAGGAACTTAACCTAACCGAAAGACCCAAACCAATGTAACCTTTGTGTTCAGCCTGTCCAGCGTGTGCACCAGCCGGGAGAATGGCGTTGGTGAGCGGCTGAGGACTCCGTGTAACGTGATCAACGCACACAGTGATGCCGTGTACGCGATGGTGGCCACTGAAGGCTTCTGTGTGTCAGCCACCACGGGGCAGATCACAGTAAGTGTTGTTCTTAACCCTCACTGTGTTGCTATGTAGGGGAAGTATTTTATATAGCACTCAGGGAAATTAATCTGCTGTATCCAAGCCATGAGACCAATGAGGATTTAACCAGAGTATTAGGAGCCAAATTAAAGGACTTTTACTCTATATAAATAGTACATAACCATACATAGTGGGATTTTTTTTTATACTTAATTTTTTTCCTCTTAGCTGGTACCCTTTTAATGTAAAAGATTAAAAAAAACTATTACTACCACTCCCTCTACTGTACCATGATAAATTCCCTACCACTCCTTCAGTCACTCAGTTCATTTTCTATCAGTCACACAGCAGACACCAAAGAACTTACCTGTGTGTGTGTGTGTGTGTGTGTGTGTGTGTGTGTGTGTGTGTGTTGCAGGGGCGGCGATGGGAGGACCTCAAGCAGGGACAAGTACCCCCGGCGTGGAGCCTTTCCCTGGAGTGTGATCAAGCCAACTTTGGGGTGAGTCTTATACCCGACACCTAAGGAGGAAGGGATGATATGACTTAATATTGTGGTTTGGTGTTAGTGAGGAGGATCAAGTAGTGTGTGTGAAAGGAGGAAGGAGAGAGAGAGGTTTTTATGTATAATTATTAGTTTGTTGCAGATTTTTACTATTAATTCCTCCTACTTTTGTTTCTTATGCTACTACTACTACTACTACTACTACTACAACAGTATTAACAACCACCATGACCTACAGACACCCGAGGTCAACAGTCTAGCCTACGACCCC
This sequence comes from Cancer borealis, assembly GCA_036785275.1. Taxonomy (NCBI): domain Eukaryota; kingdom Metazoa; phylum Arthropoda; class Malacostraca; order Decapoda; family Cancridae; genus Cancer; species Cancer borealis. Next base: position 39,196 of record JAXIVD010003045.1, read on the forward strand.
CAGCGAGACGTCCTGTACGCAGCATGTGGCGACTGGCGCACACACGTCTATGACCTGGAGACTGGCAAACGCACACAAACTCTCGAAGGCCACGAAGATTACGTACACGAGGTGGTGGTGGGTGCCGGGGGAGGCGGGGGCAGCCCTTTAGTGGCCAGCGCGGGTGAGGACGGGCAGGTGTTAGTTTGGGACCCACGTGTAGGCCGGGAACCAAGACACCGCCTGGCACCACACACCCACACACAGCTGGCACGCCCATCACTAGGCCGGTTCGTGGCCACTCTAGACCTGACTGGTGATTGGCTGGTGAGTGGTGAAGGTATAAGCATGGTTGTGGAGTCGGAGTCGGAAGGAATTTCGTGTTGCTGGAGTCGGAGTCGGAGTCGGCATGTTGACAGTTGCTATGAAATACAATATGTTTTTAGTTTAATTTTTTTTCAAATCATTATAGTCGGAGTGGGATACACAAGAAATCAAGGAGTCAGAGTTGGAGTCGGATGTTTTGGGTACCGATTCCACAGCCTTGGTTATAAGTGTTGTGAGATGGTTGTATGATTATTAATACCAATGACCTCTTTTCTTATGCATCAGGGACTAAAGATATGGATTAGTGCACTGTGGTAAAGAGTGTGTGTGGTGGGAAGGAGTTATCTGTGGTGTGGTGTGGTGAGGTGGGAGGGTGAGAGCAGTGATAGGTGTGGTGTGAGACCTTATACAAATGGATTAGTGTGGTGTAGTGGAATGGGTGGTTAAAAACATCGTTAAGGTTATTTAGTGAGAATGAAGAGAAGAGTTTGTGATGAAAGTGTATGTGAATGAAATTAAAGGTCATAGTAGGAGAGGAAGGTCAGTTGTAAGAATTCTTTACCTTCATCCTTTTCTCCCTAACCTAACCTAACCTTCCTCCATATTATAATTTTAACCTTTCATTCTATACGTTGACTCTATACTTTCCTCCTCTTCCAAACCTTCCATTTTATACGTTGACTCTATACTTTCCTCCTCTTCCAAACCTTCCATTTTATACGTTGACTCTATACTTTCCTCTTCTTCCAAACCTCCTTCCATTTTATACATGGACTCTATACTTTCCTTCTCTTCCAAACCTTCCATTTTATACGTTGACTCTATACTTTCCTCCTCTTCCAAACCTCATTAGTTCTCCTCACATCCTTTCCCTTCCTTCTCACCTCCCTTTACCTTTCCATAATTCCCTATCCTTCTCCTCCCCTTCCTTCCCTGACATTCCTAACTATATCCTTCACTTATCCTTCACGTATCCTTCCACCTGTATCAAAATTTCCTAACTCCTTCCATCCATCCATCCATCTATCCTCTAATGTTAATGGAAAATCCAATCCTTGTTTTGTTTACTCCTACAGTTTTCTTTGCAGAGTTTGGCGACAAGTGGGATATTTTTTTAACGGGTTTTTATTTTCCCTTGACCGGTGCGCTTTTAATGAGAGAAAATAATCCGCTTTAGGTGTGTGGTGGAGGTCCAAGAGCGGGCATCTTCCACCTCAAGTCCCTGGCCCTCACCACTGTGCTGCCACCCGTCTCACCCACCATCCACGTCACAAGCTTCACCCGTTATGCCGAAGGGGGAGACCGAGGAGGAATTGTAGTCGCCGGTAGGTTATATATTTTTTCCTTTACACATTATAAAAGTGCTTGATAGATTTGTGGTAATGCATTTTGTTCCCTTTACTATGTCTCTTTCATACATACTTGCATACTAACCTAAGCTAACCTTTTTTTATTTTATTTTTGACGTATTTTTGTTGTTCCTTAGCCAATACTCTTTTAATGTAGAAAAAAAATTATAATATATATATATCTATTATCAATTTTCTCGTCTAAATGTCTACTCGTCACTTTCCAGTTTCTTCCGTTCATTATACAGGAATTTGCTTTATGAGAACTGAACTATTTGTACTATTATGACTTCCCAATATTCATCATAATCAATACAATGATGTTGCTACTCCATATTATCACACCTTAAACACACCTCACACACTCATTCCTACGTACTTACACCCTCACACACACACCTCACACACTCATTCCTAGATACACACACCCTAACACACACACACTCATTCCTAGGTACTTACACCCTAACACGCACACACACCTCACACACTCATTCCTACGTACTTACACCCTAACACACCCACTTCTCACACTCATTTCCTAGGTACTTACACACACACACACCTCTCACACACACTCATTCCTACGTACATATACCCTAACACACATACTCCTTCCTAGGTACGTACATCCACCCTAACACACATCCTTCCTTACAGGCGTGTCACCCCAGCTAACAGTGTGCAGTATGGCAGGGAAGGTTACTGCTCAGCTCCCTGCCTCTTCACCCTGCATCTACACTGTCAATGTCACTAATAAACCCTTCACGGTGAGTATGGGGTTGTGTGGTGTGGGGTTGGGGGTTTGGGGGTATGGTGTTGGTGTTGTGTTGGGATTAGGGTGGCGGTTGGGTTGATGGGGGTTAGGGATTGTGTTAGTGATGGGTTGGGGTTTGGGGGTTAGGGGTTGAGGGTTGGGGATTTGGATTAAGGGTTGTGGGTGGGGTTGGGGTTTTGGGTTAAGGGTTGGGGTTTGGGGTGGGGTTGGGGGTGTGTTGGGTTGGGTTAGGTTAGGTTGGGGTTGGGGTTGGGGTTGGTTTGGGGTTGGGGTTGTGTTGGTGGTTGGGGGTTAAGATAGTGTTGTGTTGCGTTGATATTATGTTTGTGATTCACTGTTCCTATGATTATTGTTTAGAGTGCTTATGATTCTGTTACCTAACCTGACCTTGACCTTGACCTCGACCTCCAGATGGTGACCTATGGAGGGACGAGCACCAAGCTGGACGTGTGTTATAACCTTAATTACCGTGACCATACAGTGTCCCTTGTCGATGAGTGACCACCACCACCACCACCACAGCAGCAGTAACACCCTCCACCTCACACACCCTCCACCTCACACACACCCCATCACCACCACACCTCCCTGTCTCCTCCTCCACCACCATACTAGTGCCAACACATTCAAATTGATGGTTTGTGTATGTAATAAACTTAAGATTTTTCTAATACCTGTTTTTTTTTGTTTTTTCAGTCCATTTTTTATATTTTTTGTCAATGAATTAAATCTCAGTACATTCTAAATAGCCTTTCTAAAATTACCACATTACATACATACATACATACAGCCTCCCTAAAATTACCACATTACATACATACATACATACATACATATTTTTATCTCCAAGATAAAAACATATACTTCAATGAGTTAGTTTATTACACAAAATACGTCATGCAAAAAATACACACACAAAAAAAAACACTTCTCATTATTTCTGTTACAAAAATTAAACCTTCAGATCTAATTCTACAAAATAATGACAAACTTACTATGGATTTCTACTACAGTACTACGGAAATAAGGGATGTGTTACTACTACTGTATTATACTCAGCTACAAATACAACTACAACACTACAATACAACATTAGATACAAGTGCAAATACAACTAGAATGCAAGAAACGGCTCCCTTTTTTTTATATCATGCAGGTTATCAAAAAAAAATGGAAGCTCAGAATATATGTAAAAATTACTCTGTTAGTATGAATGTTGTATAAAATTATTGTAGGAAAGGTGAGGCAGTTTCTATCTTTGAATTATAATACTAAAAAATATAAAAAAATACTTGAAAATGTGAATCAGTTAGTAATTATCATGGTTATTATGGCTTATGTAATGACCATATACACTTCATATGAACTTTTATAATGAGTAATAGCAGCAATTAATATATATAAAAGAAATATTTATGTAATTTTTGTTTAAAGACTTAAGCTGTATTATGAAGTAACTCTCCCTCTCCCTCTCCCTCTCCCTCTCTCTCTCTCTCTCTCTCTCTCTCTCTCTCTCTCTCTCTCTCTCTCTCTCTCGGGATAACTTGGACTCATTATAAATTGGACCACCTAACCTCATTATATTAAACTAGGTATTCCCAAGACACTAGTTCAACATCCTCTCTCTCTCTCTCTCTCTCTCTCTCTCTCTCTCTCTCTCTCTCTCTCTCTCTCTCTCTCTCTCTCTCTCTCTCTCTCTCTCTCTCTCTCTCTCTCTCTCTCACTTCCTTCCATTCCTATTCTGTCGTCTTTCCTGCCTTCTTTGCTCCCTCTGTTGCCTCCTTTCCTCCCTTTGTTTTTGTTTTTCTTCTCTTTCTCTCTGCCTCTGCTCTCTCATCTCTTGGTTTCTTCTCCTGTTCCCTCCTCCTCTTCCTCCTCCTCCTCCTCCTACTGCAACAACTCCTTCTTCTCCTCCTCCTCTTCCTCCTCCTCCTCCTCCTTGCACTATTTCACTTTCAGGCACTACTCCATCCTGAAAAGTAAAGGACATTGTAAGTAACAAAAACAATTAATTAGTACAAGGTGAGCATGTGTGAAAGTTTGTATCTCTCTCTCTCTCTCTCTCTCTCTCTCTCTCTCTCTCTCTCTCTCTCTCTCTCTCTCTCTCTCTCTCTCTCTCTCTCTCTCTCTCTCTCTCATCATTAACACAACAATAATCTGGGTTCATTTCACCAAAGAAGAACATACATAACACACACACACACACACACATACAAAAATAAATAAATAAATAATGATAATGATAGTGAATAAATAAACAATGATAATGAATAAATAAATTAAATAAATAAATAACTTGCCTGAAGATCCATGCGTTCGTTGGCTGGACTCGTAGAAAGCTGCAGGTTGGTGTTGATCCAAGACTTCAACTCTGGAATATTAACATACACACCCGGCAGGCCCTCCCGCCCACACCCGACACCCCACGCCGTCAGCCCCACCAGCTCATAGTGTCCCGAGGGTTGTGAGAGTCGAGGGCACGCCAGGGGACCACCACCATCACCCTGCAGAGGAAGGGAAGGATTGAAAGATTGTGTTGCTTGAGAGAGATTCACTCGTTAAGGTGCGGCCACACTTTTTTTTTTTTTTTTTTTTTTTTTTTTTTTGGACATTAATTAAAAGGGTACTGAGTAAGGGATAACAAAAATATATATATAAAAAAAAAATTATCTTAGTATCACTGGGGTGCACGATGCTATGAGCTGCGGACGTGAAATTAACACACCAGACTGAGACAGAGATATAGAGTGAACGAAGGAGCAGATTTTAATGCTGATCACCTCTATCAACAAAATAAAAAATATAAAAAAAGAAATTCGCTTGAACGATACAAAATAGTTACAGTTGACCCCCCAAAAAAGTATAAATATTTGGAATGCGACGAACAATATTTCGGACAAAGTTTAAGAGCAAGATATGAAGAGAAGAAAAATATATATGCACATAACACTATCCCTTCTTTCATGGCCTTCCCATTTTAAACATTCAACTAACCTAAGGGAAAGTATGGCAGGCATTTAGATACTCAAAATAAGAAGAGAAAAGAAATATATATATAGACATAACACCATTTCTTTCTCTTATACCCTTCCCACCTTTAACATTTAACTAAACTAACCTAACCTAAACAAAAGTATAGCCAGGCATTTAGATACTCAAAAAAAGAAGGGAAAAGAAATATATATATAGACATAACACCATCTCTTTCAATTAAACCCTTCCCACCTTGCATGCATCCTTCCCTGCCTCTCCACCCGCACACAGGAAGGTCGGGTGAAGGTTGAACAGTAACCCGAGTCTTGTGGTTCTGAGTCTCTCTTGACATGTGTTGCTGTCCACCAGGGGGAGTGTGAGGCTCTTCATGATCTCCTGGTATTGGGTGGTGCCTGGGGAGGGGTGGAAAGGGTAGTAGTAATGACTTGGTATCCTGGTTGGACTATAGAACGCAAGAAATATTGGACAAAGTGTATATTGGTTAGAATTATGTTTCATGATTCCTACTTGTCACAACGTTATAGTAAAGAAAGGTAGATTTTTTTTTTTTTCTCTCTCTCTCTCTCTCTCTCTCTCTCTCTCTCTCTCTCTCTCTCTCTCTCTCTCTCTCTCTCTCTCTCTCTGACACTCACCAAAGGCATTGATCCCCCATCCATTAATGACACACCCTGACCAGTCCACCTCCGACAAGTCATCAGAGAGGCAGATGGTGTTGACGTGAGGCCCCAACACCACATCTTCCTGCAATATCATCACCATCATCATCATCACCATCACCATCATCATCATCATGCTTAGTTTCATAATCAGCATTGACTTATTCATATTGCCAATTCATCGCACGACAAAATTACCGTAACAAAGGGTAGAAATCTATTTTACTGCTGTTGTATATTGCATTAATTCTCATGGAGTTTGTGAGTTTTTAACTTTATATTACTAGACTTTATTGTTACATATGTCATTATTATTTATTTTATTATTTTCCATTGCTAATTCACCTTGGATAAAATTAACAAGGGTAGAAATTAAGTTTATTGCTGCTGCTTATTTCGTTAATTCTCATGCAGTTTGTGAGTTTTTATCATTATATACTAGACTTTATTTTTGCATATGTCTTTTTTTTTTCATTGTTAATTCACTTTGGATAAAATTAACTAAGGATAGAAATGAAGTTTATTGCATTAATTCTTATGGAAGTTGTGAGTTCTTAATTAACACCATACACTAGACTTTTAATTGTTGTATGTCATTACCTGGGTATTTCTTTTCGAAATGCCCCAACCTACCCTAATCTAACCTAGTGATATAAACAAGATATATGAATGGAGTTTAATGTAAAAAATACCATGTACTGGAAATAGTGAAGTGTGAAATGAGATACAAATCGACATAGATGTAAGGATAAAATATTATATCAATAGAAAAAGAAGAGAAAAATTTGTGAGTGGTAATACAGGACAACTTATCACCAGAGAAACATATAGATAAAATATTTGGCGACACATTCATGATGCAAAGTAATATATGGATAGCTTTTTCACTTCCTAGAGAAATAGGAGACTTAATTACAATATATAAATTAATCAACAACCTGGAGGAAACAAATAGAAAAGTTCATATATTGAGAAGAAAAGGAGAGGCTAAAAATTTGAGTTGACAAGAAAAAATCAGTCCTTTTCTTGAAAGATACGAAAAAGTAGTTTTCCCAAAATAGAAATACTTGGAATGGACTGAAGGAAGACGTGATAATGGCAAAGAATGTACATCAGTTGAAGGAAAAACTGTACAAATATAGATACGAAGACAGGACTAAACGAGTGTAGCTCAGACCCTGTATACAACTAAGAAAATACAACTAAGTAAACACACACACACACACACACACACACACACACACACATACCTTCAGGAAGAGGAGCGCCACATCGTAGTATAAGGTCGTGGCGTCAAAGTTCTCGTGTATGACAACATGAGACACACCTACGTCTTGATGGGGATAAGGCTCCGTCTCCCCTTGCGTATCCCACTCACCAAGGCGCAACACTAACTCAGCATGGTTTTCCCTGACGAGGAGAGGTAGGGAAGAACGGGTTAAGAGGGAGGAAGAAAGGGTTATGAAGGGAGGAAGAAGGGGTTATGAGGGGGGAAAAAGGGGTTAAGAGGGAGGAATGGGGTTTGAGAGGGAGGAAAGGTGTGATTGAAAGGCGCTCTTTCTCTCTTTTTCTTGCTCACTCACACACATACTCCAGTTCGTTTTCTTCCTTTCTTTTTCTCACATAAATACACACACACACACACACACCTGTACACTTTATGAGCAGCTGTCAGTACAACACGTGGATGGATAAGCGTTCCTCCGCCCACGAACTGCAGCGTGGGCATGGGCGTGGCCACTCCTGGGGTTGGCTTGAGGATGGCAGCCACCCAAGGGAACTCTCCGAACTGACTCTCTCCCTCCTTGAACCCCAACACGCGGACCTGAAGGGGATGCAAACCTATTACTCAAACTTAAAAGGAATCTAATACTTCTTTTGATACCTGAAGGGAATTTGAACCTGTCACTCCAACTTAATCAAAAGGAATCCAATGCTTTTTTTGATACCTGAAGGGAATGAATTTGAAATGGTCATTCGAACTTAAAAGGAATAAAAAGATTTGGTTAATATGGAGATAATATTAGCGTGTTCTCCCGAGGTTAATATTTACATGTTAGATAGAATTAAGGTTGCAGAATATCATACAATATATATCAACTTCCGGAAACTTGTTAAAGCAAAATAGTCCTAACCTTAAAATTAGTAGGCTAACCTTATTTCCATATTATGCGATGCTTTTATTGATTTAGAGTGCTAAGTGGCTTTGTGGTGATTAAATGATTCCCTGAACTAGGTAGCTTTAGACCATATAGTTTTGCCAGGGTTAACGAGAGAGCGCTGCCCTCTCACCAAGGAGCTGCCGTGAGCCAGGATCGAACCAGCAACCCTTAGGTCACGAGCAGATCATTGTAACACTGTCACCACCCAGCCCCCTGTGGTTCGGTGGTACAATGCTTGGTTTGTGGCCTGAAGGTTGTGAGTTCAATATCCTGGCTTACGATAGCTTCTTGGTGAGAGGGGCAGCGCGCTCTGGTTAATCGTAACAGATATGAATGTAGTAAGACTTGGGAAATGGATATCAATGCAAACAATGACATACTGTAAATGGGGAAGAGTGAAATTAAATGGAAATGGATACAAATGGATGTTAGGATAAAATATTATATCAATAGAAAAAGAAGAGAAAAATGTGGGAGTGATAATACAGGACACCATATCATCATAGAAACATAGATGAAATATATAATGACACATTCATATATATGGTCTGATACTGAGTTCAGGTGGATTATTTAATCACATTTTAATAATTTGTATATTCATTCTTTCATTTAGATGTGTGTAAGGGGAAGGGGATCGAACCTGGGTCTATAATCACATGAAACTACCGTATAGTCACACCGCCAGCATGCAGTTCTCACCTTTTAGAAGATCCAGTAACGTGACAGAGGTGGAATAATACTGAAATGTTACACTACATACTTATGGAAAAGATGATTAGTAGATTAAGAAAAACAAGGTATATATAGAAGCATATGAGAGAGAGAGAGAGAGAGAGAGAGAGAGAGAGAGAGAGAGAGAGAGAGAGAGAGAGAGAGAGAGAGAGAGAGAGAGAGAGAGAGAGAGAGAGAGAGAGAGAGAGAGAGAGAGAAGAGAGAGAGAGAGAGAGAGAGAGAGAGAGAGACATACAAACACACAAACTGTTGCAATTACAAACAAACAAACACACGTGCATGAAGTTTATTACGCAAGACAAACACGCACAAACAAACAAACACGTAACTACATACAGATAAACAAACAGCAAACAAACAAAACTACACACTACTAGAATATAATACAACTAAAATATATAAGAATATAATACTGATATAGGTAAGTGTGTGCATATAATACGTACACATGTATGCATATGTATATATGTATGTATGTATATATGTATGTATGTCTGTATATATGTATGTGCATGAGATCAACTTTGTAAACACACACACACACATATACTTACACATACATACATACATACATACATACATACATAAACATACATGGAAGTGCGAGATATACATGATGGTGCGTAACTATGTACATGTGGCTATTTATACAAGGTTACATATACGTGTGCGTTGGGGGGGGGGGGGGGTGAAGGTGGGCGGGGACATCGTGAGGAAGTATGAAGAAGGATGGAGAGGAGGAGGAGGAGGAGGAGGAGGAGGAGGAGGAGGAGGAGGAGGAGGAGGAGGAGGAGGAGGAGGAGGAGGAGGAGGAGGAGGAAGAGGAGCGTGACAAGGGTAGAGGGTGAGAGGAAAGGAGGAAGGAAAGGAGGAAGGAAGGAAGGAAGGAAGGAAGGAAGGAAGGAAGGAAGGAAGGAAGGATGGAAGGATGGAAGGAAGGAAGGAAGGAAGGAAGGAAGGAAGGATGGAAGGATGGAAGGATGGAAGGAAGGAAGGAAGAAGGAAGGAAGGAAGGATAGGAAGGAAGGAAGGAAGAGAAGGAAAATAAATAAGGAAAGAAGTATGGAAGAAAGAAAGAAAAAACTAAGGAAAAAGGAATGAAGGAAAGAAAAAAGGAAAAAAGTAAGACAGACAGAGAAAGAATGAAAGGAATTTTAATACCAAATATACGTGAAGAAAAACTAAGATAGAAAAAAATACAAATAAAAGAAGAAAGATAAGCATGATAAGCAAAATAGAATAAAAAATAAAATGATATGAGCAAGTAAAATGTGAAGAACACACACACACACGCACAACAGCACACACACACACACACACACACACACACACACACACACACACACGACACACACACACACACACAACACAGACACACACACACACACACACAAACACACACACACACACACACACTCACACACACACACACACACACACCCACACACACACATCACACTCACACACACACGATCAAATAAGAGAGTATAAAAAAAGAATGCACAGTAAATAGACAAAAAGTAATGAATCATGCAAATACGACACAGACAGACAGACAGACAGACAGACAGACAGACAGACAGACAGACAGACAGGACAGACAGAAAAAACAGACAGACAGACAGATAAATACAGACTTAAATAAGGAAAAAAATAAAGAAAATAGTTCTTAGTACTAAAAATACAAATTAGACAGGCATATAGGGGAGAGAGAGAGAGAGGAGAAGAGAGAGGAGAGAGAGAGAGAGAGAGAGAGAGAGAGTGTGTTAGTGTGTTAGTGAGAGAAGCATTCCCATTACCAAGACCCGACCACCCAGTACATCAACACAGCCATCACACTCACTCTCACACCCCCAACATTCCTCCAACCACAGTCAGGGAGAGGCGCTGCGGTGGAGGGGGTGGTGGTGGTGGTGTCGACATCATCTTTTGGCGGCAAACAACACACATCCTCCGCCTTCAAACACGTCCCGGGCGTAATGGGACGGGTCGGAGAGGTATCAGAGCCTACCCTTATATTTATCAATCCTCCTCCATCTGTAATCACATGCCCATCACTACCACATAGATTCTTAGCCACACAGATGCATTCGCTCTCCAAAGGTAGTGCTATTACTGTAGTGGTTGCAGTGGTGGTTTCAGTAGTGGTTTCAGAGGCGCAGCAAACCGTGAAAGCTCCTTGACACTTAGAATGGGAGAAGGCAGTCCCGAAGAGCGCGAGCGATGTGTTGCCTTTGCCATCGCTGACTAGACGATTCGCATCCGTGCACTCTAAGAAAGGAACGCAATCAC
>JAXIVD010003046.1:7500-10000 GCA_036785275.1 Cancer borealis
CAGGTTGTTTGGGTGTGGGGGAGGGAAGGGTTTGAATGGCGGGAGAATGGATGAAGGCTTCTGTTTTCTCTCGTACTTTTTTATCTTTTTTCCCATGAACGTAACTAGTCCCTTTGTCTTGAGCCTGCAATCCCATCCTTTACAAGTAGGGGAGAGGCTCATTGGTGGTGTTGACGATGATTGTGGTGATGGAAAGTCATCTTGAATTGCATTGTGTGTTAATTATCATCATTATGCTATGTAAATATTTAGTTTTCGTACTCCATCATCATAATGACATTTTGTATTGTATTGGTAATTGTTTATGCATATTTAACAGTTTGATGTTTAACTTAGTCACTTATTTACCTCAAAATTAAAAACCATCTTTACCGAGTAAATGGTTATTATCGACACCATCAATTCGAGTATTTTTCCTTACAAATACAAGCATCTCATCAGCCATATTCCAGACTCGACTCACCGTAGTGTCTGTCCTTCCCATAACTTTTCAAGTTGGTTGCTTTTTCCTTGGTACACTGTGAGGAAAAGGTATGCCCGCTGAACCACAGTAGGGGAGGCGATGGCTGGAAGGCCCACACCACCCCTCGAGGGCTGGTGTGGGCCGGTGCGGGTCGGTGCTGGGTGGGGCGGGGCGCGGCTCGGGTATGGTTCGGCGTTAATGACACATTTTAATAAATCAAGAATGCTTCGCCCACAAGGCTCGTAAACAGCCAGGCTCATGCATCTTAACGAGACAGGTGACGGCCCATTGGAAAGGTGATTTACTGGTTGACCAGTCTGTAGTAATTGTTATTATTATCATTATTATTAATATTAATATTATAATTATTATCATTATTATCATTATTATTGTTATTAGTATTAATAGTATTGTCATTTTCAGCATGAGTATCATCATCATCATCATCATCATCATCATCATCATCATCATCATTATCATTATCATTATCATTATCATTATCATTATCATCACCACCACCATCAATCATTGCTTCCGTGTAACTCAAGTAGCAGCAGCAGCAAGCAGTATAGCCGCCCACGGTACAGCTGCACGTGGGTGTAGTGAGTGGTGCTGCAGTGCCGGGCCGCCTGACAGAACTGGCAACGTGCTGAGAAGAACGTCTTTCTTTGCTGGGTATTTGGTTATAAGAATGAAGTTTTGTATGCGGTCATATATGTGTTTTCGTCTCTTCAATTACCTGGGAAACGTTTTAAATTTGTTCATGTTCTTTTACTGTGCATAATAGTTATAACGTTATTGACGCTGGGCTGTGAAGGAGGACCACTTAGCAGACGAATACTAAGAAGTGAAAGCCTGCATTAAGAAGCTGAGGTTGCGTCTGTGTACGGAAGAAAGTTTAAGAAGAAAGTAAAAGTCAACATTAACTAAGCTAAGTAAAAGGAAAGAAAAGAGTTTTGCGTATGCAGATACATTCTCTTGATGAATTTCCAAGCAGTCAGTATTTACAGTCATTACAGAACTCACCATAACATGAGTATAAGAAAAGTATTGTATATATATATTTTGGAGGCTGAAGTTTCAATTTTTAATAGATAAATCATAAAAATGACGATGCTCTCCTGTCGATTATGCTTAATTTAATTTGCAAACCTCTCGTCATTCCTAGGCAGCGAGTCTCAGCGTGGGCTTCCTCTGAGGGTACGTTACCAGTAAAACAAAGAACGTGAGCCCTCCTGTGCAGCTAATTTTATCACTTCCTTTTTATGCGCAATGTTTGCTTTGATCAACGATGTTTGAAAAGTGAACCCTTATAGTGTTCACAAGAATATTAACCGCAAGATTATGAGGAAAGTTTTATGCATTTTTTTCTTAGAATGATTTGTTGGATTGTTTGACTAGAAATAATATGAAATAAAAAGAAGCAGTGGTGCATGATTACCCGCCGCGCCGCCTGCACTGGTGTGGCGGGCAGCGGGGTGCCTCCACACAAGTTACATCGGTACTTCCAACGTTCCTCATGTCTTCTATTATTTCTTACATCAAATTTTAATCTAATATGATATGTAGTGCGAAATGAATGTGTAGAGAAGGTCAGTGATTGTTTTCACATCAAAGGATCACTGTAGCTGGAATTCACTCCTCAGGGATCATCTTTCACATGGCTGATTGCCAGCAGGGACGACTCAGGGATAGAGTACATGGGTCTCGGCGGCAGCAGATTAACAGGCCTCGCAGGTGATCACATCTATTGGTAACGGTTTTAGAGTGATAAAATTTCTGGTAACACTTGGTTGATGCCTCCTTGCACCTGCTTTATTTGCATTCGCAGCAATAAATATTAGAAAAGTCGACAGAAACAGAACATTTATTTGACTCACTTTTCCAGTCAACTATACTCGAAATATTATTATTTTCAAGGATTTTCTTGACGAATTATTTCCAAAAAATATATGTGTAGTTTTAATATTTCATCACAGGTATTAGTTGAACCAAGAACACGAAAACGTATTCAGATAAACAATTAAATAAATATTC